>CAXKVY010002517.1:0-125000 GCA_964058915.1 Tetropium fuscum
CTCCCTCCGAGCAAGAGACTTGTTGCACTGAATATAAATTTCAAGTAACTCTTTTCGCTCTTCCAATGAATATACCATTTTCAAAATAACTTGCTTCTTTACGAACACTACGTATTTTTTACGCTAATATCTAAGAGAGTGAACTACTATCTCACAAAAAACTGGATGACATATGTCAACAAATAAACAATGCAAATATGCATTGTTTCCAGAGGTATCTTGATGTTCTTATTTTATAATTGACACCCGCAATGTGATAAGTTTTTAGTAATATCTCACGAAGAGGTGGAGTGATTATATAACAATTACACATTTTTGGATTCAGAAAATTAAGGACATTATTTTGGTCTAAAAATATACGGGATGTTCCATTTAAAAAAATCATGTTTTATTTCCCACCCTGTATATCTTCCGAGATTTTTAATATCCGTGGTTAGATTATAAAAATTCATCAAAAACCGTGTCTACCCCTTTTTTGAATGAGTTAAATCGGCAAAGGATAAGTGAGATAAGGGGGGTGTCAATCTTAAGAGACTTACCCGGTACAGGGTAAGTCTCTTAAATTTAAATAACTACCACCCCCTTTATCACACTTATGCTCGATTTAACTTAAAAAAGTAGTAAAACATGATTTTTTATGAATTTTTGTATTCTGAAAACTGATATTAAAACTCTCCTAAAATATACAGGGCTGATATTTTTTTTATTAGAACACCCCGTGTATATTCAGATCTAAAGAATTCCTTTAATCCCAAAAACGTATCTCAATGTATCTTCTGCAAGTCCTATTTACAGAACACTTGGATACATTCAAATGCCTCTTGGATAAACACTTGGATAGCAACATCGCGTCGTGATGTTTCCTACGTAAGGCATTATGATTTATATATGCCAAAATATCATTGAGATATTACAGAGGTGTCATAATTTCTTCAGACCCTTTTGAAGAAATTATAAATTTTTAGATAAATCATAGGTGTAAATAAAAAATCATTTTGTTTCTGAGCTACACAAGATAGAGCCAAAATTAAAAAAAAACGGTATGATGGCAACACCTATAGCCATTTTGCCATAAAACGAATGTACAGGGTGATCGGTAAAACCAGGACAGAAGATTGGAAAAGTGAAAAAAAACATAGAGTTATCATATAACCCTGTATAATAGGGTGCGTGTGAAGAAATTAGATCATTTCAAATCGTTTTTTAAAGCTGAAATTAAAAGGATTAAAACAATTTGAAAATATTCGCAATTCATTTAAAAATAAAAAAGTTTCACTTATGTAAAATTGGTCTATATTTGAGTGGGTCGCTTCAAATTATTAGTAGTATACTTCGAAATATAATAGCGGTAATAATAATACGAGAAATATGTCAAAATACTGGCACCCTTAATTTAAATGCTCTAAAATTTGCAGAAAATATTACTAGCTAATTTAATAACACTTGGTAGATATGATCAGTTGTGTCATCTGCATAATTTGCTTAATTCGGTGATTATGAATAAATTAACATAACACAATACAATACTTTATAAGACATATAGAAAGCAAGGACATAAATATGTCTCATTTTATGGAATTTGCTTCAGACTATTTTATTAATTACATGTCTCTGACACTGTGAGATTGGACGCCCAGTAAAAGTTTAATGTCTTATTTTACTGGTATCATAACGAGGACAGGAATATATATGGCATTGTTTTACAAATTTATGGCAAAATAAAATTGGGTTTTCTTTATGTGGAGGTCTTTAGATAACTTAAGCACTACTTAATTAATTTTTGTTCCATAATAGTATGTTCCATAATAGAATGTCTTTCAATTACTGGATGAAAAATAAGTTATTACTAACGTATAGCTGTAATAACGTATAGTTGGATAAACAGCAACTGGTCAATAGTTCTAAATTTTTGTCCTACCTACCAACAAAGGGCTTTTTAGTTGTTATTATAATTTTAATTACTTTTAATTTTAATAATATTTATAAGTTATACTTTTATCTATCAATATTATTGTACTTTTGGTTTCTTAATTCAACAACCAATTAACCGAACAAATAAATAACTCTAAAAATATTAACTTCCTATTTCTAGGTTGTTAATTCAGTGCTGTTAGTTAAAACAGTTATCTACTCAGATGACATTTCCATGCTTGTGGATAATCGGATGACAATGCAGCTGCTATAGACAAGTACCTCTCTGTCTAGAACCTTTGTTGTGACTCCAATAACTTAGATAACGTGGCTCCTAGATTTTGCATTTAAGCGAACATTGTCTGTACGAATTCATCTAGAGAGGAATGTACTCTGATCCAACAGGACCTCCTCCAGTTGAAAAAAATTGTTTGGCAAACGAGAGTCCAAAATAGATGAAGGCTAAAAGCAGGCATATAAGGACAGTTACCCAGATAACAATGCCATGCCTGACAAACATGACCTGGCCTAGTAATGATCCTCACGCAGGAAGTTCTCCAGGATAAGGAGACATCCGCTCACACCTGCCAATGTGAAGCGTTGGTAAATACCAGATTGCGATTCGTAGGATACCACTTTGTTAATCTTAGTCAAATGGATAGGCTTCCATTCTGCAAAGTCACTGGATTACTAAAAGCTATCATGTTTGCTGTTTGCTGCAAAGCTCCTAAATATCTACTAAGGTGTAGTACAATGGGCCAAAAAGTAATAGTTGTATTACGTTGATTATGAACCACAAAAGCAATGATAAAAGTTACTATGCATATTGATTTAGTAATAAAGGTAATTCTTGAGATATTTTAAAAAGAGTATGGAATGAACAGCGATAAATTCATCGGATCGATTTTTATGTAAGTGACCGTTATTCTAACAGAGAAACGCTGCTGCACAACAGGTGTCTGATATTGAAAATTCCATAATAAACTAACCCATCAATTCACTTTTCCAATATCAAACTAATTGTAGTAGGAGCATTTTTAGAATATTGCTTACATAGAAGAAACGACCGCGATTTTGACGATCGTTGGGTCATAATTTAGAGTTTTACATGAATTTATTGCAAAAATTCTCGCTTGATAATTTCCTACTTTATTCAAAATTTTCAATTTGGTAGAGGTGAAACGTTGTTGAAACTTATTTACGTATTGAACCGTAAACATCCCGTACAGCTTGTGAGATAGCAAAAAGATAAACTTAAAATACAAAATATTGAAAGAAAAACAACAAAATATAAAACTACAATACTAAAAACAAGATTAAACATAAGTACTTATATATTTCCTAATTTAAAAAAAAATGTTTTTAACAAATGAAACAGAGTGAGTTCAATAAATATATCTTGATTTCATTATTTTATTGTAATTTTTTTGGTATAACTCATATATTAATATAAGACTAGTAGTCTTATGAAATTAATTTACAATATAATAATGAAATCAAGAATTTGAACACACACATTTGCTTAATAAAGTACAGAGAAGTATCTTTTTTTTTACAACTGCATGCTTTAAGAAAACCCTTTTTACAGTTACATTTGATCAAGTCCTCGCAAGCTTTACTTACTTGTGGGATTATATATCCACTTTGGGATAAGTTTTCCTTGGGGAGATTTCAGCCAGCCAAAATCCGAGGGTTCTGGAGCATGAATCGTTGGCAGAAACCCATATTCTCTCTTGATACAGAGCCCTTTTGCAGTGTAGCAGTAGGGCATCCTGCGTGGGAGGTAGGGTATGAGTTATTGTTTCGGTGACAAAATATCTCCTTTCTAAGCTGGTTCACACCTTTTGATTCTCCTCCACAAGTTTCAACAAGAAAGGTTCCTAATTCAGTGAACAAGGGAGAGGTAATTTGAATAGTTGTAAATGGCTTATTCAAAATCTCACAAATTGAGGATATTAGTGATTCTCCTCCTCTTTGCATTGCAAGGAATATGGTCTTTTTTGTTCTTCCTCTTATCGACGACGTGGAATCACATTCTCTTAGGGTGGTAATAAAGGGCAAAGCGCGGCTAAGTTTTGACTAAAAGCGTGGTAAAAGTATGTAACCCTCGAGGTCGGCCCGCGTATCGTTAATTCGTGCTGGCTGGTAGGCTCCGGATAGCGCGTGTGGATTTCCCCAGTTCCCGAAATCGTAGAGTTAGTTCTTCTTCAGTTAAATTTTTGCGTGTAGCCATTTTCAAATTCAATCGAGACAACTTTGAGAACACGTATACCGACCTTCACTTGTCTTTGTACGCTTAAATAACAGGTACTGCCGTAATACGTAAGCCTTAGGTAGCGGAGGGACAAAAACGGGGGGGGGTGGTAAAAAATAACCAAAAAGATTTAATTGAGGGCATTTCCATCAAATTTATAAACATTTATAAACACACCACACAATGTGAATCCATTCGGTTCCCGTTCTAAATCATGCCTCAGTGCGTCTGTAAATATACGGTTCCAGGCTGACTACAACGAAAAATTTTTGCATGTCCACAAGGTGTCCGGAGCGAAAGGGTTAATGTTCTTTTCTTTTTTTTCCATTCCATAATGAAGGTATATTGAACAATCGTGACTGACTAAGCTGTTGGAAATATTTGAAATGGTACAACAATTATATCGGAATCTACGCTTGTTACGAGAACTGTTTTTGAAATAGTTTTTAGGGTATGAATTACATGTAGGATAGTTAGCATCAATGTCATCAATGCCCGTTTAATGCAGATTAACAAAAAATACTTATGAGCTCTCCCAAAAAAATCACATTCCTAACATATACGATGGACATGAGTTACTGAATTTTTAAAGGTCTTTACAGTATCGCTTGGATGATGCCCATCATGAAACCCACAACATCGGGACAAAAAAGTATGGGAGGTTAAGGCACTTATATGCGCTAAATTCATATATATTAGGCGATTAGATTAATGTAAATAATAGTTGTTGGTTGTTAATACACTTACCTGTCTTAGTTTTCACAGATTTTTTATTCACACACAATTTTAAGCTCTGTGTAATTACTGAATATAATATTGCGGTTATTCAACCTATTACTTTTACTGCAGTGCGTCTGAAAATTAAAAGCAGTGTTGAATTGTTTTAAAAGGGGCAAAATTAATTTTAAATATAACTGAAATAACCCAAAATAAATACATAATTAACCCTCTAATTATGTGTTTATTTTGAGTTTCCAATTTTATTCAATATAGGCAGTAATAATCTAGCTCGTCACATTTTTTTGTTTTAACCCTATATTTATCTATTTTTACGACTATTTTATAATTGACTATAGACAATATATATATATACATATACATATATATATATATATATATATATAAATATATATATATATATATATATATATATATATATATATATATATATATATATATATATATATATATATATATATATATATATATATATATATATATATATATATATATATATATATATATATATTTATATATATATATATATATATATATATATATATATATATATATATATATGTATATATATATATATATATATATATACATATATATATATATATATATATATATATATATATATATATATATATATATATATATATATATATATATATATATATATATATATATATATACCAATCGATAGGAAAAAATTATTCTATTTAAATTAAGGCTCTTGACATTTTCCCTAAAAAATAATAATTTCCAAAAAAATTCCAAAAATCTAAAAAAATTGTCTTTGGGTAGGTTTTGGGGTTGTTTTTCAGGGTGGATCATCGGGTCTTCATCGTATTTTTTCTCTCCAATATATTTATTTCCAATAAAGGCCAAACTTTTACATGCATGGTAACTCATAATCCATTTTTAAATTGTAATTAATACCTACTACTACAATAGATGCATTTTTTGTCTTTTCATATTTGACGTAATTAGATTTGCTTTTTAGAAGCGGCTTTTTTATAAGAAACAATACTAGCTACTATGTTCAAGAAAATCTGAGATCGAGGTTTGCAACAGAATTAAGTGTCTCTTCAGGTGATTATAAAAAGTCAGTTAAGTTAGCCCCCAGTTTTGGTTCTTTAAATATTTTTCTTTGTCATTACTTGTATTCGTTTTGTGATCAATATTGGCAATATTTTTTTCAATTGTGCTCATTTTTAAACAACAAAAAAAAATAAATTAAAAATAAAAAATAAAAAATCCGGGTAAACCGGGTAAGTTTAAAAAACTATTTTGTGATGACAAATGACAAAGAAAAACATTAAAAAACAAAAGTAGGGGGCTAACTTAAGTGAACGGAATCTAAACAGTTTCTATATTTTGTTGTAATCCTATTTTGTAGTGATGATATTTTGTATCTAGTATGAGTCGTTTTCTCATGCTGCTTACTTTGTACATGACAAAAATCATGCCAATGAAAAACAATATTGAAACACAACGGTCATCTAATGAATAACATTGTGGCCCTATTTCCACAATTGGGGTCCTCTTGGTATAAAATAACACGTTTTCGTATTAAGGCCAAATACTATTTCTGCAAGACATCAGGATGATTGATAGTTATATGAAGCTAGGTAAATAAAATTTCCCATTCAAAACGAAGTCATAATACCCGACACCATTATTTAAAGGTTTACTACAAACTTACTAAATTCATTATAGCATAATATGTGTTGTACTTGACTTACTTGTGTGGTCCTACATAACACGCAACAAAGGATGGAAACATAAAAGCGATAAAAGCGTAGCATAAATTGTTCAAGAGTCCATTATGTTTGGTTAAAAATAACAACTTTAAGGACATGGGTATGTGTATAGAATTATAATCTGGAATCAAATGAAACATGAAATTAATTCGGCTGAACAAACAGAATTGGGGTTTTCGGAATGTGGAAAAGTGTGCCTAGGTTAAATAATATTGGACTGAAGTAAGCTGGAATTATGCCGAACGATATATTTGTGTTTTAGAACCCTTACAATAAGGTTTGTTTTATCAGAAGCGTAGCTATAGTGTTTTAGTTTGATATATAAACTAAAACAAAAAATTGCAAAAAATTGTGCGACATTTTACAAAGAAAACCCGTATCAATGACTACAGAAGCGGTAAATCACATCGCTATGCAATACAAAAGGCTATGTAATGTAAAATTGTATACCGCCATAATATGTTGTGAATAGAACTATGGTCTCCAGTCCGCCGCTTACCATATCGGTCGCTATCCCTCTTCAACTGATATAAATCCCATTTCCCTTCTCGCTCACTTAGAAGACCTGCGTGAGCAAGCCGGCCGATTTACTGCCGATTTACTGCTCAGTGGCGTATCATCATGCCCAACCAAGGTTAAGTGAATTCAGAAGATGTCTTAATATGTAATATTCATCTTATGTCATATTATGTCTTATTAGTAGCACCCTTCACAAAAACTAGTAGCACTCTTCAAATCAAAAATTAAAAATAAACAGAAACACTCGCATAAAGAAAATATTAAATATTTTTGAAAATATCAAAAATAAAATACAATTAAAAAACGTTCCAATGCTAACATATTTATTATATCATCCATAGCTAAATAACATTTAATTACGACCACGGATTTAATTAAGAATAGTTAATTAATTATGGAGATCAACTGTCAAATCTTTATGGCATTGACTAACCGGTTTTTCTGCTTCCTTTTTATTACATGGTTTTATAGGGAAAGTTATAAGGGTTAACACTTTTCTAAAATTTCCAATATATTTCAATATTTGTTTAATTTGAGAAATCAATATACCTAGAGAGCAATAGTAGACAGTGGTTCTGAAGTATAATTTCAGTTAAAAAATTGTCTCATCTGGTGATAAATCATCACAAAATCCTTCATCTTCTATTTTTGAAAAGAGGTATTATTTCCACTTTCTTGCTAGATTAAAAAAAGTCCATACCATCAATGTTGGCATGCACGTGATCAGTGACTGCATGAAGCAGTCATGCGAATTACCTTTTGGTGCCTTTTTTTAACGAAACGTCACTGGATAATATATTGTATGACCTTCAACTGATTTGATTTAGAAAACTGATCATGTGCACGCCGACATTGATGGTATTGACTTCTCTCTGGACCCATTTAGCAAACATTTGAATGAATTTTGATTTCTTATTTCTATTACTATTTAAGGAAATACCTACTGACATTTCATAAGTCAGTATTTTGATGCTTGTAAGGTGATAACATAATATAAATTCCTAACACAGTCTGTATTGTATTATGACATTGGTCACGTTCGTATTCTTTAGTTGAAATTAAATTTGATTAAAAAATAAATAAATAGATATTTATTGCAAGAAATAATAAAGGCGAAAGACTCCGCAAAGCGTATTCTTACTTACACCTAAAAACATTTGAAATATTGGATAAGATAAAAATACACATAAAATGACAAACATTATGCTTCAGACTAGGTCCAGAAATTACATTATATATGGCTAATAAAATTGTTGGTTTATTTTTTTAAAGTTGTGGTGGCATTAATTATTATAAGAATTTGAAATTTATGAAAGATATGGTATGCCTGACTTTTTATAGAATTCGGTTCCATGTCGAAGAATAGTGAGCAAATTATTATTTCTAATTTATATATTATGTAAATCATTGCGACGTGTCATTAGTTCTCGTAGGTAATCGGGGATGTTGGTGGTAATTCTTTTGTATATCAGGCAGCATACATGTAAATTCCTTCGCTGGCTTATTGTAAGCCAACCTAACTCTGAGATGCGGACTAACATGCACCCGTCTTGGTAAAGATAAAGCGAATCTTATGGATGAGTTTTGTATCTTTTGTAATCTATATTTATTAGTAGCAGCTAGATATGGTCCATAAACGACGTCCATATAATTTGTGGAGGATAATACAATCATGCCGGCTAATAATATATTAGAACATTCCTGGAATTCATAAATACTTTTTAGTGTGAAAAACATGTTTAACAAATTTTACTGACATGTTTATTAAAGATTAATTTAGTATTCATAGTGAGACCCAGATTTGAAATTAATTTATTGATATCGAAATCATAACGGCTAAACATAATAGCGTGCCGATGGGACTCAGCAGTGTATTATCTGTAGCCCACTGGTACACAGTGGCGGCTCGTGACTAAAGCATGAGGTAGGGCAGACAAATTTAATATTGATATTAAATTTTGTCCGCGAAGTATTAATGGCGAAAATTTTTCAAACTTTCAAGGTTACGCGTTTTCCTGGCACTTCAGAATTTCAATGAAATATCCATTTATAAAAAATTACAGGGTTACACAAAAATGATTTTTGGAAAAAGTATCAAACTTTTTTGAAATAATATTTATTCACGAATTACAGATGTTATAAATAAATAGAAATAAACGAAATATATTTTATTAGATTGTTAAATGTTTTCTATAAACCAATAGGTAATTCGTTTGTCGAATTTACCATCAATGATTCAACGAATTTTAATTTTCCATGCCGTATTTCGATTTTTTTATTTAACTCTAGTTTGTCAATTTACTTTTGGAATTTTAAAACAATAAACTTTTTCTTAAATTTTTGATATGAGTAGTTTGTGTGTTTGAAAAAAAAAGAACAGCTCGTAGGTATATCAGAACGTTCCAAAAATAAACAGTTCAGTAAGAACCAACGGGAAGTTCAGAATTCAGAAAAAAATCACTTCGGATACAATTACATTAATACTTTCAATTAAATAATTTTTAATGGTTTTCGACAAACCACTAAAAACAGTAGATACATCCAAAAATTCTGGCTGGCTGTGAATAAATACTTTATCATCAAAATCTAAACTGCAAATTGCAACGCAAAAAATTACAAAATACGAATATTACGAATAGGACAAGAAATATTTAAATATGTAAGGTAAGTAGGTACCTAATCAAATAACGTCAATCACGAACGACAAGACGAAAAGCCGAAAAAGCGAACGAAAAACTAAATCCACATACCTACTCTACCCGGTATTGTATCTTGTATCTGCACAATACAACTGTGATCTAAACTCTAAACTGAAAATAGAAAACAGTAAAATCTGAATCCTTAATCATATGACTTTGTAACACCAATCACTAATTAGGGGATGAAGCTGAATGACGCGAATCGTGGACGTTACATCACTCAAACCGCGCCGATGGGCAAGCCCGTAGCATAATATACAAAATAATGCACGAAACAGGTGCGCCTGCACTGAATTCCTCTTCAAGTCGGTTTAAGAAGTCTATTTTAATTAAAAATCAAAAAATATATTTCCCACTACTTGATTGATGGGGTATCGTCACTTATTAGCTTTATTAGATTGTTAGATTTTAGATTAGAGATTAGCTACTAGATACATAGGTAATTATATAAAAATCATAGCTGAAAAGCTAAAGAATGAAGGGCAATTTTATTTTCGTAGGTATATCGATATGCAAAATAATTAGTTTCCTACACGCCTAACCTATAGGTAGGTTATAATAAATACTTCGATTAATTGGTTTTTAATAAATATTAAATACCGCGGTGCTAATACTAGATCAAATTTTAAATCCCGTACAATTTAGTGGTAATTATAATAATAAAGTTTTTATTATTATAATTACGTATCACTTGAATTGTACGGATTTAAAATTTCGTCTACATCCGAGGTATTTCATATTTATTATTAAGTTTTAAGACAAAAATTATTAGTTCAGCAAATAGTTACTTTGCCGCTTCAGAAATGTGACGGTCGACCGGCGCAAGTCACCCTACGGGCCAGCCCATCTCAGACTGTCTCAGGCTGGATACAACCTAGGCATACGTTGACCGTTTCGCTCGCACAATCGTCGCCGCGTATACCTCGAACGTATATCGTGAATTAATACAGGCCTGCTTGTCATCTACGGGCAGCAAACAGATCGTACCTATTACTAATTTATTTCGGGTGCGTAACCGGCAAAATTTAAATCGGAATGTGATTACTGATTAATAATATACTTTTTATTTGTAATCTAACTTAAAACTTTTAAAAATCTGTTATGCTATTGTGTTAAAACATATTGAACATTCTACATGATAATAGAAACATTTTCTTGATAATTGTTTTTTTCTTTTTTTATTTATACCTTAAATCCTAGGGTGGGCACTGCCCACCTTGCCCACCTCGAGGAGCCGCCACTGCTGGTACACATGCTGTAGATTTTTATTTAAATAAAAGTTTACTTGGAAAATAGATTCTGATGAGTCTACAGCGACTATAATATATATGAAAACGTGTACTTCACAAAAAAACAAGATATCTAATTCCGCGCGATAAGTATGAAATTGAAACGGTCCGAAACGAGCTGTGACGTTATTACCTGCAATATTCGGTAGGCGATGCACCGGAAAGCGGCATAATGAACTATGAAATAAAGCGGTTGAATAGGTACTGGGATCTTCCGTAGCCGACCGAATCGGTCTCCTCGTCGCTTGTATATTGTAGGATGTGGGGTCATGACTGAACCTATTTGAAACGGTTCGCTTGGGCCTGAAACTTAAATAATTTATAACAAATTTATTATTGGGAATTAAGGCGTCATATTTTGCATATCTTATTTTTCAATATGGTAGAACATTGTATGCAATATCTATAAAACAATGGATTTAAAAACAAAATTATTAGTGGAATAATTAAGTTCAACATGCAGAACTCGTTTATATCTTGTAATCAAAGTTTTACTGAAAATATTGCAAAGAAAAAATAAATTATATCTACATTCATTAGAAATTGACTAATGCATATAGCGTGTTTCATATTGAATTTTATAATGTACTATACACAGAGCAACAGTAAAAATGTTGACGCCATAATACGACGATTTGCCAAATACCTTGGTAAAATGTTGCTAATCACCAAGATACAGGTTATCAATGATATTTACCTTTCAAGTACCTTTTTAAAACTTCAATATTTTTCGGCCAAACTTGGTGGTGCAAGGTTTTTTAGGGCGATTTTAAATCCATTCATAATAATGATGCACATTATAATATGTATGATGTATGTTTAAAGCTTCCTATCTTTTTGTGGCCTAGTAATTTCAGCATTTTTAATGAAAATATGAAATATTTTTAACAAAAATATTTATTGGCTTAATTTTCTTTTTCCACGAAAAAAATCTATTTCCTGTAAATGTCTCTCTTTTCTAATTTCCTTCTTCGATCATTACATCTTAATAACTCTTTTGAATGAGTACTTAATAACGTAAAGTAGGAAAATTTAAACGAAAAATATATGATAATTCATGAAATAGCACTACTAACTTATTGATAATTATAAAGTTACAGGGTGGTTAAATTATTATGCACAGTTTGTCACACTATATCAGGGTTATTATCAACATTTTACTAAGGCCCCTTATTTGGCCAATTGTTATATTGTGAAGTCAGAATTTTACAGTTATTCTGTGTACAATTCATTATGAATCACCCTGTGTACAGTCTGCTGGTATAATTTGGAACAAAATTAATGATTGCGCATTTGTAATAGTTCCTATAAAAATCTCTTTTTCGCTGAGTGGTTCGATTTAATTTAAAACTGTTATTTGTATAGATTTATTTAAAATATGAACCCCCATATTTTTATCCTGATTTTTGTAAACCATTTTCTTCCTTTATTGAGTTGTTGCGAAAATGACATATTTGGTGTTCAAATGCAATATTATACATTGGGCATATTGGGCACGACCTCTATTTTGTATAAGAAACACCATATCAACGGTTGCCTAAAATACACTACGCATTAAAGGCTTGACTCACAGAGCACCAAGACCTGCCGGAGCCCACCGATTTGTCCTCAAGTAAACAAGATCGTAATATAAATAACTTCAAAAATATGAAAATATGAAGGAAATTTACATAAAGCCAAAATTAGTATTCTAAATTATATGATGCAAATACAAAAATAATGATAAAAGGAATACTCAGAATATTCAGAACACCTATGCAGTTTATAAATAACAAATGGCACTAGGCACTATTATGTATGCCAACTAAAAAATATACAGAATAGCATGAGAAATATATCTTATATTAAAGACGCAAGAGAAAACATGTATTTAAATACTACCTATGAAAACTTTATTATATAACCAAACAAAAAAGTAGGAATATGTATATTTATTCTATTAGAGACTATCTATATTGAACCAACATAATGAATGATATGAAACATATTGGGATTGGGATGTAAAAAAAAAGAAACATTTATATAAAAATTAGAGCACTCTTGCCTTAACGTTAAATGTTGCATATAACTACAGATAATAATTTGGCTACCAATAAAAAAAATATGGATGACTCTTAGATTGCTTTGACTACAAATTCAGAGATAAATAATTGCTCAACCAAACTATGACAACAGGGATATATTTACATTATACATATCTAATTAGGCGATTTGTCAAATAACTGAATAATGAATAGTAACCATTTATTTTAAATGATCATTGTTATTTGTTAAACAGCAATAATCGCATTTTGGATTCACGTCGTCAGCCTCTGCACAATATATACCTAATCCACAACGATAATAAAAATAAACCATAAATTACTTGAAACTTACTTGTTTGCTTTACTTTTCAACTTTACCGTAAATCCTGAGCGTTGTAATACAAATTATCTTTTTACCTAAGTAAACCGTCAAATATTTCTAGACAAATATGCATGATATTTGAATAAATAATAATTTAGAGAACTTAAGAAGTTTCCGAGATTGTAGTAAATGAGTTATATATATTCTAGGATAGCTTGCAAATTATAGAATTAACAAGGACTAAAAATCTGATTTAAATAATAAAATAATAATTAATAAATTTATTTTAATTGGCATCCTCGGTATGATTTGGATTAATAAACGAAATATTTAACTTTGGCGGTACGTTACCAGTCATCTTACGTAACGCGTATTTTAATTACAGAATGATTTGCAGATCTATATAAATTAATTAAGCGTAATTTTAAATATGGTTACAAAAAATCAATTATGACTGATGAGATATAAAACTATTTGAGATCAAAATCTGGGAAGGATATTTAGATAAGAATTTTGTATAAAACAATTATTGTTTTGTCGTAATGGAAAAAAAAAGGAAATAATGACAGTATTACTTTTCCTAAATCACTATTCTTTAATGATATAATAGCATATTATGAAATGAGCATTTAATGATTCTGACACGAGTATGAGGATATACTTGCCTACAGCGCATATCGTAATGAATGTTACCACCTTAATAGACATAAAATGTGAATTGTATACACTATTTTTTCTACTATTAGTCATAATAACTAAAATACCACATTATATTTTCCTAATTTATTTGTAAAATATTATTCACAATGAAGTAATAAACTGGGTGGTCGACAAAAACAGGATTTTTTTATTTCAATAATTTCCTTAATTTTTAATCGATATAAATTATTGAACATTTATAGTATTATTAGTATTTACACATAAAAATCACCAAATAACTCGGAAAAGCGCTGAGAAACTTGAAAATTAACTGTCACACGTCTGCCAAAATACAAAGATCACATCACATTTCCCCCTGATGGATCCCCCCGCAAAAGTTACGGGACAACCTATCTGATATAATCGATTTTGAGGTAGATACACATTATCATAATTGATCACCATACATTCTTTGCAAAATATAGAACAAGTAATTTGTAATTTTCCGCAACTACAGTTTCCATGGAAACCTGATGCAACCACAAGCTACTTTTTTAGCAAAATCAAAATCTCTGGCGCATCTCTTGTGCGAATTGATCCATTCTAAATATGGCTCAATTTTAGGTTTAGTGATTTCATTGCCACTGCTAAATTTGGAAATACGTTCCTCATATATTTAGGCAATATTCAGTTATATCTTATTGCAATTTTGTTTAATAAAAAACACCATAGGTTATATATATACATTTGTGTGAATACTTTTTTTATTAATTCATCAACCAATGAACTTAAAATAGGTACCTTTTTTTATTAAGTAAAATAATAATTTTACTACAAAATGAGAAAGAAAACTATATCTGTATAAGGATAAAAATAAAAAAAAGCAGTGTTCGTGGCCATATTTCGGTTAATTTTTAACCCAAAAAATTTTTCGACACAGCATTTTAAAGGAAATTTTATCTCCTGTTTTTCCTATAAAGTAATGCTTATCTATCTCTGACCCAAAAAATAGTTAGAAGAACAACAGCAAAAAATACATTTTCAACATTACAACATACATTTTCGGCATCAATTTTTTTTATTTTTATTTTAAATGGGCTACTTCGAAGGGAATTCAGTTATCTACCAAAATGTTAATACAAAGTAGGTATAACGAAATTTTGCTTCATTTGCGAGATATATGGAAATAACTGAAAACGATTTTCAACCCTATCTCAAATTTCCACCCTCTAATCTAAATATCCTCCAATAAAAACCCATGAACGTCTTAGTTCCTTTCTATATGCCTAAATCAGCCTATTGATAATGTCACATAAAAACTAAATGTCACATATAAACTGAAGTCACATATCACTAAAAAATGTCACTAAGAAAGTCTTAGGTATTAATAATACATTTTGATTTAAGCGGTCGTCACACTTGGAGGGTGGAAATTAAATATTCTAAAGCCATTCTGATAGATATATTAGTTTGACAAAGACAATAATAAATAAGAATCTGGCCCTACGAATCACGTTTCTGTATTTATCTATATGTAATTTTCTCTTTCATTTCTCCAACATTTCGTACTTTATAAACTTCCTGCTTCAGATAACCTCAATGATAAAAATCTAAACAAGTGAGGTCCGGTGATCGAGCTGGCCAGTTACTGGCACCCTTAAGACAGTTCGTTGTTATTAAATTTTATCCAAGTCACTGTCGGAGATGTTCCTTCACTGGTCTATAGTTGTGGAACGGGCATCCGTCTTGTTGAAAGAACATAATATCAGCATACCTGTTGACTGGCAACTCTTCCAAATATTCCTCACATTGATTTTGGAGAAAGTTTAGGTATGTCTCTCAATTTATATTTTCTTGAAAAAATGGACAAAATAGTCGGTCTCCTATTATACCGACTCACACATTTATGGACCACACATTGAGAATCTCTAGTTTGTAGCCATTGGGGATTCTCGTAGGCGCAGTAATTTATCCTGGTGTAAGCCGTTCCGTTATTGGAGAATTTTGCTTGCAATCCATACAATTTTAATATAAAATAATCTGTCTGCATTGGATCTACCTACGAACCAGTTATAGAAATTGACTCTCCGAATATAATCACCGGGACGCAATTCTTGTACAGTTTTTGGTTTAAATGGATGTAGTTTGTAGAAGTTTGTTATACGTGAAACCGTTGATTTTGAGATTCCACTTTCTCTGCTTACTTGTAGACAAGAAACATGTTGCTGTGCATTGAAATATGCTAAAATGTTTCGTTGTCCTCACTCGTCACAAGTCGTCTCATTTCCCTTTTCTTAGATTGGAATGTATTCCGTTTCTCAAAATTTCGAGCTATGCGCCGAATTGGAGCATGATGCGGTCGTTGATCATGATGTATTCTGCGATATAATTTGGCTGCAGCTTTTGCACTTCGTCTACATTCCAAATAAATCAAGTACATTTCTCTTGTGATATTAATTTCCAGAACCACTTTGTTGACGAAAGAAATGATTACAAACACACTCTCAAGAAATAAAATTTAATATAGTTCTCTATTTCCCTATCAAATCAGTGATAAACAAACCGATTATTAATTCACTCTGAAGCAATGAACTTCAACATACTGTCTTCATAGCTCAACATACATACATATCAACATACATACATACATACATACATATCAACATACATACATACATATCAACATACTGTCTTCAACATACTTCAACTTCATAACTGTCAAATCAATGTCATTATTATTGTAACAAACAAGTTCCATGGCTATCTGGATCAAATGTTTGTCAAATTCTTACTATCATCAAAATAATAATTGGTCAAAATTCGGGTTTATTCGACGCAAGATAGTGATTTTATGTTATCCCGGGATTGACTGACAATATCATGATTTAAAAAATATAATAAAATATAAATGGTGTCCCCTTGCAAATAATGAAGTTGAAATCCATTACATCGTATCACCCTACATAAATATCGTAAATGTAATATCATATCTCGAATTAGCATCATCGAAAACTTGAAATGGATGAACCCATGATATGTAATATCATTAGCGTAAGTAAATAGCGTAAGTAAATAAACAATGAAATTATGTTTATTTTTAGGAATCCTATTATTAGGTATTTATAGATATTTGCACGGTTTATCTTCAGGTAACTCAGTAAGGTTCAGTCTCTCTCTGACTTTAATTAGTATACATCAATTTTTTTGGTTAATTATTATTAGGTACACTTATATTTATTTTTTTATGTTCCTTGTAATCGGGTATTGGAACCTACCTATTGGAAATAAATGAGTTTATTATCATTATTATGCAGAACATACCAATCACAATGTATTCATAATAAAAGTACTTCGTTTGAATACCTACCTTAATACATTATCACCGAACCAAACCGAATTTATACCTAACATCTGTGGATAATAATACTGAAGAAAACATTCGGTCAAACAACAAACCATCACATTAGTCGATTTTTATCGCAATTTTCGGTCTGCACACCTTTTGTAAACTCGGTAAACGTTACGCCCGGCCATATATTACAAGTTGGCACTGCATCTGCTATTCCAAGACTCTACACAACAGTTAACCCCCTTGGAGAATGTCATAATATTCCTTTCTACCCCCTAGGATGACCATTATTTGCCTTCCTTGGTGGTAAAGTGGATAAAACTTTTTAACACAGAATTGCTGTATCCTAAGAATGGCATGTTAGCTGAAGTTATTATTTCCCACTGGTTATTTTATTAAATTGAGTCGTTTAAATTAATGCCCCTGAACTTGTATATATGTGACCATTTGGGTTTATTATTACCATATTTTTTGTGTCTTCGGGTGTAGTAATATGAGATGTGACCAGATAAATCTAATTTAAATGAGAATGTTATGAAAAACGTAGGTATATAAGAATATAATTGAATACTATATCCTAAATAAATCATGTCAAGCTAAATCACCATCATTAATTATATTTTCTATTTAGTATTTTTAGGATGTATTGCGTTAAGGACGTACAAAATTATAATAATGAAAACTTTAACCGATGAAATACTACATAACGGAAAATTATATAGGTATTCATAATTATTATTAATATTTTTAGCTTGTATATAAGGGGGAGTTTCATGCAAATATTCCGCATTCCCATTTTAACATATATCTTTCAGACCTTCAGTATACGATATCTGAGTAATATATTTTGGATGATAGACATCCCTTGATTAGATTTTGGGGCTAGTTAATTTGCTATTAGGGTAGTTTTTTATAGGGTAGAACATAAAAAAAGTTATAACCAACAGAAATGCAACACTATAGCAATAGTCAGTAAAATGAAATTAATGTTCTCATTAGTGGAGTCAATGAAGCGGCAGAATCGTGCAGACTTCTGAAACCTCAAGAACGGTAAGCGATTTTTTTGAAAAGTCTAATTTTAGATATTATTTGAAATCAGAAAAATGTTGTTGGAGGGTTTTAAATATTTATATTGCTTATATAATAATCATGCTATTAATTGGAAAAATTTGTTCACGATATTTATTGAAACGTTCAATGGCAATGGGTATTTAAACCCCTGAAAATTATGGTATTTCATTTGAAAATATCGATTTTAACTAGTTTCAAGCTACAGTAAAATAAACTTAAATTTGAGACGCTTTGTAGGTAATCCACCTATTATAAAAATTGCAGTATAAATGCGAGATTTCTTCGTAATCGCTTTAAGAATATCGACTATACATAATTTTAAGCATCACGGTGTAAATTTCATTTACATTTCGCTTAAATTTCAAAAATGGAAACGAATTGAACCGTTTATGTCAACTTCCGGAAGTTCCGCAGCCTTGAAAATATTAAACGTTATAGTTCTTATGTTTCTCTAAGACTTGAATTTAAAAAAAATCTAACTTTATTAATATAAAAGTTATGGACCACCGCGGCCCTAATAACTGACCCTGTATAATATTAATATATGCTACTAATATATGCTATTAATATATGCTACTAATATACTTATATACATATATATTGTCAATATTATTTTTATATAAATCCTTGTTACCGTGTATCCACGTAAGAGTATTTATTCCAAAAATATATAAAAATAAGTAGAATTAATAAAATAGTTAATGAAAGTGGAAAGATGATCTTCCCACAATTATGCAATAAAATGTGCGAATGTTATTAAATTTCATGAAAAACTCGCCCGCCTGTTTTAGTAATGGCTAGAATACTTACTATACTTTGCCCACCATAATTACACACATTTATCCTGAACGAGTTGTTTTCTAGTTCTTATTGCGTTTTTGGGGAAAGTGTAAAAAAAATCACAGATCTCGCAATACTTTGCAACCATCGGAGGGTGTTGAAGTTGAGTTACGATTTTTTATTCGTTTGACCCTGAAGGTCTTGTCGTTTTAAACGGGTTATCTTGCATGTGACATTAAGTTAGGTTTGCGATTCCTTAGCCGTGCATATAACAAATATGTTCTCTATTAGTAAGTTGATCGTTTCTGCCGTGTACCGAGAACGTTGAAGCCGTTGCGATGAATTTGGCCCGTCTTATTTTTGAAAATCATTTGCCGCAGAGATATATCCACACGGGTGGATAGCAGAATACCGCCGTGTGGATAACATATATCGACAAGATTGTGACTATCTCATAGAAGTGAGATCGGCGTTTAAGCAGCATTGTCCACCAGGAAGTGAGATTTTACAAGTGTTGGTGTCTGATATTCCTAATTGGCAATTTATACAAACACAAATTTTGGTGAACTGTATATGCCAAAAAGTCCCGAGGCGATGAAGAGGACTGTTCGCAATCTACTCTTCGCCGCATTTATAATTCTCCATTTCGTTCAATGGAGCATTTGTAAGAGAAGCCGCCTGCCTGTACCATGTCAGGCTCTTAAGAAGTGAGATATTCAATGTCATATCAAAAAGAATTTGAGGTTTTTGTTTATAAATAAAACAGTAAAAAATTGTTATTCGACTCAGCTAATCAACTGATATCAGCTGTGATTAAAGCTTTTGTTTGCCTAAAGATAGTGATGGCTTCGGTGGTTAAGAATTACAAAATCTTAAAATTTGGTAAGAGTAAACTTTGTGATTTTTGATCACCCCGTATAAAAACATAATTGTGGCAAATTCATCATAATTTTTTTATACGTGGTGATCAAAAAGTACAGACTTTACTCTTACCGAATTTTCAGATTTTGTAATTTTTGACCACCCTGTATAATAAACATATTTTTTGTCGACATTACTTTAGACTAGCAAAAACTTTTATAAATAATAACGTTTTCCCGAAAACTAAAAATTTGGTGAGATTTTGTAACGTGTGACCATCCCGTATAAGAAATATGATTTTTGTCGACGTCATTACTATTTTTTGGGCAAGTAAAAACTTTTATAAACAATATTTTCTTTTTGTAATTTTTGACCACCCCGAATAATATACATAATTTTTGTCGACATTACTTTAGGCAAGTAAAAACCTTTATAACTAATAGCGTTTTCCCGAAAACGCTTTGAGATTTTAAAAAATATGACTTTTGTCGACGTCATTACTAATTTTTGGGCAAGTACAAACATTTATAAACAATAACATTTTCTCGACAATGTAAATTTTTTACCTATTTCACCTATTGTAAACCTCATGCGCGGACATACTATATATAAACATGTTAACACAACTTTTAAAAGTGTAACGTAATAAATGATACTTATTTATACAATATAAGAGAACAAATATTTATGGAAAATATGAAACATGACATAGGAGACATGCTACATTTACCAATAATATGCAGGCAAATCTTCGAACTCGGCTCCCTATAAGTGTTTTCAACACTAAAATTCTAATATAAAACGTCAATGTTATTAGTTGACCCTCATCAACATATTTACTTACCTATCGAAAAGTGTTAATTAGGCAGTAAGAAACAAAGGTTATTTTATCTATTCCGTGCATTTTAACAAATAGATTTCAATAAAGTAGTTATAATATCTCTTTTGTTAGGTATTTCTGTGCGTTCCATTGAGAGGGGTTAACGAAGGCCTTCATTAGAGAGCAGTCGGGAATTTTAGTCATAGAAAGAAACGTGTGAGGAGATCAATAATAGTCATCGATATGCCGCAATATCAATCTCGAGATATTAGCCAAATCATTGACGATTTTCGTAAACATGGAGGTTGTCGCGTTGCAGTGTTAAAAATGCAACAAAAAATTACAGAAAATTTTGGTCTCAATCCATCAGAAACGTCATTAAACGCGATTGTAAAGAAAATGGGCTGCAGGTGGAGGAGACCACAAATTAACAGAAAAGTTCTTATTGAAAAAATGGAAATCAGAGCCTTTAAATTTAAGCCCCTTTAATTAAATATTAAATAAAAATAAAAAATTTCCGTAGTTAGAACACACCAATAGTATTTTGGAAGAGCACTTACTTATAAAGTGGACCCACAACTTCTAATAACTGGACCGGAGATTATACAAAAGGATCATTTACAAATATATCTGAATGATCAAGATTAATTATTTTATATGCAGGAGGAGAAAGGGGTGTGTTACCTAATGTCTCTTAATATTTAAATCAGGTACCAACTCTGGTTATTATCATTCAGAAATGAATTCGGAAAATTATGGTAAATGTCTGGAAGAAAAAATACTCCAAATCTACCTGCTAATTCCGTTGCAATAACTAATAATGCCAAAACAAGAATGTCCAGGTTAATGGAGTCCGATATTAAATTCTAAGAAAGTAGAGAGCATAGAATGGCTCACTAGAAAAGAAATATTTTCAACCAACGATCTTGAAACCTGAATTATATGAATCGATTAAAAATAATAAAGACCAATATATTATATAAATTTAAGATGTTAATCATCCAGATTTAAACCAAATACAGTTAAAAACAACGTACCCCAAAAATATAACATTTAAACTAGATGATGTCAAACGTTTGGCGGAAGAGAATTTAATAAAAATAACTGTAAATGAGTGGAAAAATGGTGTCAGCATATGATCAGAATAGATCAGATCAGATCAGAATAGACCAGAATATGATCAGATGATTACTTGCAAACAGAGTTAGATATAGACATAGAAAGTGAAGTGAACCCACTGTGTGCTGTTATAATATGATATGTAAAAGTATATAACATGTATATGTATTAGATACTGTTTACCTATTTTTATGTACCATTTTTTAAAATTTATTTAGTTATATTACAAAGTAATAAGTGTCATTACGTTTTTATTACATCCAAAACTATTGCGGGGGTAATATACATATTAGTTGCTATTTTGAAACACCAAGAGTTAAAATAATATTAACAGGTAAAACACTTGTTTTGTTTATTATATTAGACATTTTCCACGAACAAGTCCTACTGAACCTACCATAAATTGTGACTATTCTAAAATATTCTTAATCCCAATGTAGTACTTTATCTGAACACTACGTCTCACTCTCTTCCCCAGTAGAAACTATATTCCGCATGATAAATACAATCCCTCTATCGTCACACATCTCAAATAACATTTTCTCATTAAAGTTATTCTTCCTATCGCTGGGTCCCCAACTAATAAAGTAGTTATTATAAGAAATATAGGGAACGATAAAATCTTTCTCAAGGGCCATATCATATTTCATAATCAAAAATCGATCAGATCGTAATTTTTTGTAACAGCAATCCTGCAGGGAAAGCTTAGCATCAATAACTTGTAGAAACTGGGGTGATATGTGAAACGTATAAGAGACTGTTCTTATCAATCCTAATTGACTTGTATTGGGTCCCGTTAGGGTATTTATAGCTATTAATTGAGGCCAACTTGTAAGTTTGGACCGCTACCCTAACTGGATATTGTTCATTATTGTATAACAGGACAAACAAGATAAAGATGACAAAACTACCCGCATAATCAACCCGAACTTTTCGTATATGTATATGGGTTGATTATTTCATTAGAGAATACTTCCGAAACGTAAAACTTTGAGGTAATAAGTGTTTGCCACTTACATTAAGTGAGAAGTACGGGAAATAGCTGTTACATTTGAAATAACATTTGGATTTAATTAACTTTCATGGAGGGCAAGTTAATTCCTCTTTGTGTTTTTACATGGCGTATTACTAGTTAGATGTTATAATGTGGCACTAATAGAGTCTGGGTGTTATGTCTAATTATTTTTATAAAGCCTTATGTAGTCGTATTCTTAATGACTTTAATTCACTGAGTAACTTAATTAATTATTACATTCAGTACATGCTGACCACTTGTAGCGTAAAGTTGAGAAATAATGTGACTTCTGAGTTATATTTATAACGGGTGCTATTAAAAGTTAATGGATGCCCGTGTATACTTTTTTTGACCGATAAAAATATTATGTAATTATTATACCATTCATTTATGTTTGGAAAATTAACACTACAATTACGTCGATTTCACAATTATTGTTTAATTTTGTAATAGTACTTTTTAATGTTTATTGGTAGTTTTAAATTTGACTGTAATTTTATTAATTTATGTTATTTTACAAATATTTATTTACCCTCTATGCTCCGGCTATGCTCATTTAATGAATGTAATTGTACATGTCACGAGTAGGATCTGAAAAGAAGCTGCGATACCCATCCACCACACTAATACAAAGAAATACGTTATATATATATATATATATATATATATATATATATATATATATATATATATATATATATATATATATATATATATATATATATATATATATATATTTATCTTCTAATTTCTTTGCTATCTTTATATATTTTTGGAGAGTTTATCTTGGGATAGTAGCAATAAAACGACTGATTATATTACTTGACGTTTCGGTCCCTTTCTTGGGCCTTTTTCGAAAGAGTATTTTATTTTGTCACGTCACATATTTGACATAGCCTATGTCAAATATGTCACAAAATAAAATACTCTTTCGAAAAAGGCCCAAGAAAGGGACCGAAACGTCAAGTAATATAATCAGTCGTTTTATTGCTACTATCCCAAGATAAACCCTTCAAAAAAAATTTTTTTTTAACAATTTATTAATATCTAAATTAATATGTGGAATATCATTATAAAAGATTACCATGAAATATTATCAGAAAATCATAAAACACGAAATATTTGTATCATAGAAAATTGTTCTATATGCCTTTAGCTCTAATGCATATAATAATTTTTTGTGGTTATAGTTTATAAAATATCATCTATGAATACTATCATACAAATAACGTAACCTATACTAAAATTTGTGACATTAATGACGTTAATAAACAAACTTGAAAATTTTGAGAAGACGAAAATCTGAATCGGTTTCAATAAAAATTCTGTCTCTATGAGATCTATTAAAATGTTCACTTATGCAGGTAGGAAATTTATAGTTTATAAAATATTAAAAGCTTCTATATCATATTATAGTCATGACTTAATTATTCAATATATAGTAAAATATAATTCCTCTATTTTTTCCACATTAGTTTTTTCCTCTCCAAATTTGTTTTTTTTTAATAGGGCCCATGATATACACCATTTCTCACCTCATTTATTGAGTTTATTTTCGTAGCACCTCACAAATTCACTATCCCTTCTTATATGTACAGTTTACAATCTTATTTCTTATTAACTATTTTCTATCATTTTCTTTTATCTATTATTTAATCAATGTCTGTTTCAGGTATGGTTCATTTTTATTTAAATCATGCGCAGTCACCTTATTTATGCAATATGACATTTATTAACTTTGGGTTTGTAATAATTTTAATAAAGTACTGTGTGCAAATATATTATCTTGTACAATGTTTGAGCGAGACATATGTGCTGAGACATCATGATTTTTACTTTCATTATAACTTTAAATTATAGTTTATATATAGCACTATATAGTTATTAATAGACATAATTTGTTATAATATCAACAATTCATAAGTTCCCACATATGGTACATTAGAAATTTTTATATACTCTCTCTCTTTGGCAGCTCAGTTTTAATTTAACAGAAAATTGCTTATCGTAGTAACTCGATTTTTGTTTTACACATATCTTTTATTATAATAGTATTATAACAAACAACTATTTTCAGTTGTTTTATGTGTTTTCAAATTTATGAAAAAAATAATGTATTTTCGCTCTATTCAACGATATCCGGGGGATCTCTTTTAACAATAGTTCCTCAAAATCGGATTGAAAACTTCGTCAAGTTGAAATCACCAGATTTATTCAATTGTAGAACCGAAAACCTACCAGATCATTGCGATTTAATACTAAATAATGTAATAATGATGATAATATTAATATATCTATCTTCATGCACGATGCAGCCACGATCCTCCACGATGCAGCCCAGAAATCAGACTCATGCGGGAGAAGGGGTGGCGTATTTTTATTTTTGCAGGTCGAATTTATGCCCAGGAATGATTTGGAATATATGAATAAATTTAGTAAAATCGCTACGAATTGCTGTAAAAACGAATTGTGTTGCATAAACTACTTATTATGGAGATACGCTTTTAGTATGTAATCACAGTCATATGTTTCTGGTAAAAGATTTTCTCAAAAGCATTAATTCTAATAGTGCGACCCAAACCTACAAACCCGAACCTACTACAAATTATCAAGTTGAAAATTTACCCGTAATGTCCTGAACCCAGTAGGCATATCCATAATGTGGAATCATTTAATTGCCAATTTCACCGAAATATTCGATTGTCACGATCTGGTCAGTTACATTTTTTATCTATTGCGGATGATTTTCGATCAAAACATTTGACGTACATTTATGGTCGAAAATGGTATAAAATGTTTTGTCGTATGTGAAAAATATCTATTTTCAAGAATGTTTTGAGGACATTCTTAAAATAATCAATTGATATCAATTTGACATGGAACACATCGATACCTGTGAAATAAGGAGATTTTGTTGTCCAATCATATCAACAAGAGTCAGTTCATCTCCTTACTACAGACAAAGCTTCAACAGAATGGGATACAGACTCTCGAGGCCACCAATGATACTGACGTCCTTATCGTGGAGACTACTGTGAAACAAGATACGCACAGTGTGCCTGTTTGGTGAGGATGTGGACCTCGCTGTTCTCTTGATAGCCAATCCTTCCACCCGAGATATCCGGCTGCTGAAACCCGGTCGAGGGAAAATCAAAACAATGGCACTGTCCACCAGATGCAGCAGCATGGTTTTGAACACATCCTGTTCTTTCATTCATTTCCCGGCTGCGACACAACAACTGCAACTTTTAGGAAAAGCAAGGTAGGCTTCTCAAAATTGTATTTGAAATCAGAAATCATCAAGGAAGCGGCAGTGATCTTTTACAACCCAGTCTCCACTCACGGTGAGGTTGAAGAGGCTGGGAAGATGCGCTTTCTCAAAAGGAATGGTGGAATGCACCAGCAAAACAGACGACCTCCATCAATTAGTACCGCTTCCAGTCGTTCATGAGGTCAGGCGCAAATATTAAGCCTGACATCAGCTCCGTCCCACTAAAAGCGTAGCTAAACAGCATTCCCGGCGCACCTACCACCAAGTGCAACAGTGGCTCGGGAATCAGCTGCACCTCAAGAGTGGGGGTGGAAATATCTAGGAGACATCCTAGTGCCAATTACAATAGAAGATCCACCAGCACCAGGGGTCCTACTGAAAATGACATTTTGCCCAGCACCAAGGATTGTGGTAGTGGCAAATGTGGATGCCGAAAAGTAATGCTGAACTATTCTGGGTCATTTCCCCCCCCCCCCACTCCCAAGGAATTCCATTTTTCATGTATTTCGTTTAATAACCCGCTCAAGTGTGGCAACACATATGTATATATACAGGGTGTTAGGCGCATGGTTGGACAACTGGAGAGGACCGTCTGCTACTTACTCACCCCAATAATTATTTTTTGGAATTATGGTTTTGGAGAAAATCATTATTCTATTTTTAGAGATATTACCGAAATTCATCGCTTAACCGCCCACATGTTATTTTATTATTATCTTGACTGTCAGTATATTCTCCTAAAATTGATATTTGGTGCGGATAAGTACTAGAAGAAAAATTGCGGCCTCCCAAAATTTCATAAAAAGGTGACAAACCATAAGCCCAAAAAAAGAATTATTGGGGTTGAGTAAGTAGCAGGCGGTCCCCCACATCTTTCCCCTCCACGTTTGTGTAACCATGCGCCTAGCACCCTGTATATACATATTATGTATATATATTCTTAAAGGGAATAAGGGATTTTTTTCAGGTAAATAGTTTATACGATATGAAGGAATGTGAGGTAAAAATCTTGTTTTCGAAAATTTTCACTTTTCCTGTGCGTGTGGCTCGAAATCGGTTGCCAGTTCGAAAAATTATATAGGACGAAGGTTGTAGCAAATTTCAAGAGCTTTTCCAGTGACTCACCATTTTCGACATATAAGCGAAAACCCCAAAAGTAGACTCTCTTGATCCCCTCCCCCTTTCAGCTCAACTTGTAGACGTCAGGACTTAGTTTGTTCACTCCACTAAGCACCCTGAGCATCTGAACAAGTTTCTGAGGGATTTGCTTAGGTCCCTGCTCACGCACTCTACACCTCTTTTATTGACTGGACTAGTAACGAGTAAAAATAAATAACAATAGCAGATTAAGAAAAACAAATAAAAGTAAATCTTAATGAGAGTTACACAAAGTCAATGACAACATTTTCACGTAACCACCACCATCCTGAATACACAGTTGACATGGCTTTATAAAGTTACTTTTACTTTGGAATATGATTTTTATGTAATTCCTCAATTTTTTCATCCTATCAAAAGGGCCCAAAAGGGACTGAAACGTTGAGATTTCGTAACCAGTCATCTTATTGCTATAATCCCAGGATGAACCTATTAAAATAAAGTTGTCTTAGTTACACGTATATTGTATGCAAAGTATAGCAAAAAATGTCATTGCACTTGACCTTGTATCTTTCTTATGTTTACGAAAAATCTTAAAATTAGGTTTGTTTTCAGTCTTTAGCACAAAAGCTGTCAATATGTCATATCATGCAAATCAATAATCGAGCATCGTATCATGATCATGAAATGATGGATTATCGACACTGATCCTGTTTTAAATTTATATGCTCCTCGGGTTTGCCTAGTGTTCCAACTGTGGGTCAAATATTCTGAACTGTAGTGATAATAGATCGCATCTGAAAAACGCTAGTATTTGAACACAGGCGAAAAAATAATGCTGCGCTCATCCAGCTGACAAATAAATGAGTTTAAGTTCTTAACATTTGTGGTAGGATAGTATGATTAATGGTTTACTAATTGCTTGTTATTATGGGATCCAGCACGAGAAATAAAAATACAGTTATTTCATGTCAGTAAACTTAAAAATAAACAAGGACGAACATGATACATGTTATGATACCAGCATTTACATTATATAAGTTACTATTTTGTGGCTATCGTGAAATATGATCTTGTATAAGTGGTTGTAATAAAATACATCCATTTATCGGTTACATGTCAAATTCCAATCAAATATATCTGAAAATACGTTTATAGATTTAAGATAGCATTTAAGCCAGACTCTCATCCGCTTCTTTTACTGTATATATGTAGGCGTACTCTACTATATGGCACTGCAACGCAAGATTATATGCGATTATTGAGTTTAAGTGTAAGTAAATATAGTCAACTTCAAAACGAAATATAATGAGAATCGTTTGTATTAAACTAGTTAAGACAAAATAAAAATAACACGCAAAATATTAGGTGACGAATTAGGTTGGGATAAGGAACATGTTATTAACGTTTGTTAGAATTAGGTTAAGATTTACGAATATATTATAGATGCGTATTAAAAAAAAAATCCTCGTGCACCACGTGATAGAAGCGAATACTTCTTTACCGATTCATTGAGAGAGTGTGTGTGAGAGATAGAGAGATATAGAGATAGAGAGATAGAGAGATAGAGAGTGAGAGGTATTGTACATTTTGGCTTTATGGTAACTGAAGTGTGACACATATGTTCGTGATTCTAAATGGTGTAGATTTCTCAAGAATATAGCATCAATCGTTGTTCCTGATTTAGTCGTTATTCATATCTAAACCGAATTTCTCACGAAGAAAGTGAAGTAGTGGCAAGGACGCATCCTCTGCAAAAAGATCATCCTCCATTTGGATCAGATTCGATAGCCCGATCTAGATATATCCAGCAGGATATGCATAGATAATATTATATTCTGGTTAATTCCGATTCTGTCACGATAGAACACTTGTGGGGGATCGTTGCCCAAGTCAAAGCTGCATTCGATATCTCTGTTTTCTCTCTCTCCCTCATATCTGTCATATGCTTTATCTCACTTGCGAAACGGAACTGATATAAAACTAACTAAAGAAGACTAAAGAAGTATTCACCTCAAAAATTAAAATTTTAGTTGAAAGCTACATGACTTCTACGTCACATTCTACATGCTACGTGTTTCCATGACGAAACACATCACAAATTGAGCTTAAAGTTAGTGGATAAAGGTGTTCTGTACACAAAAATCTAGTTTCACAAAATCTTTTTATACTTTTAAAATATTGTAATAAACAAAAGAGAATACTCTAAAATTGTCTATTTTATGAGGTATTACTTATTTAAATCAAAAGCAAAATAAAAAGTTCTGATACAAAACGCGTGTTGTTATTTTACTCATAACTAAAATTGCACCTGACAAAATGACACCTTTATCCACTTATGTCATCAATTATTATCTTATTTATTATTTTAAATTGTTTTTCATCTAAATTAGTTTATACTGAATTGTAATTATTAACAAAATAAGTTCAAATGCCATTATTAACTGAGCACGACCGGCACAGCTCTAAAGATGGCGTAGAATGAGACGTTTTTGTGCAATTTAACTGACAGACCTTATCAGTGACATTACATTAGCCAATCTGATCGAGCATTCGCTCATGTGATTGTGTAGTCAGTGATTAAAGAAGTAGGAGCGGTATAATCACCGAGTACGTCGTATACTCTCGTTAATAAGAAACTATCTGCGGGAATGCTTGACATAATTACAGAATTAATTACGTTCGGCGACTGCGACCCAGTAATTATCGTCGTATTAATATTTTAAATTCAATTAACAATGTCAAAATCATCGTAATTACTTTCAAGTCCATCCCTGCGATTACCAGTAGATCGTATCAGCTCCATCTATATGTACACATATAAAGACGGTCGTAATCGATAGATGAGTAGTTAAATCTGTACAAGCAATTAACATTTTTGTTAACTTAAATAGCAGAAGTCATGCTGATAGTCAGACTTTTAATATAGCTGCTACAGCGCTACTAAATTTATTAGTTGAAAAATACTTTGTGCTCCGGTGGCCTGTTTTTGACTCCGGTTGCCGAAGAAAACAACAATAGACGTTCAAAGCATATACATGTGCTTAAACTTTCAGCAGCACTTTCAATATAGGGTGGGTTGAGCAATGAATTGAAAAAATCTGCGATATTTAAAAAAGACATTCGCGTACCGTTGCGTTGTGAGCAAAAGAAAACGGAAAAGCCGTATTTTTGTTAAAATCTAACTTTAACTTTCATGACATTGTTAGTTAGTTGTCAAATATTATTCTAATAGAGATTTACGTTAGAGAAAATAGTTGTCCTATTTTTATCGTCAAAATTAGAAATGACTCTCATAAGCTATTATAACCTATTATTTTTTTTTTAAATTAATTAAAGAAGCATTTTTTAAATCACTAGTAAGGTGATTGTATCGTTTTCGAATAAGATATGAAAAACCTTGTGAAAAGTGTTGTGATTAGGAATTAGTAAAATATTCTTATTTCGTGATGATCTATTACCATTAAAATTACTTAACCTAACTATTTTGTTGTATAAATAATTAGAAATGAAAAGTTGATGAGTGAAACACAATTAGTAGTATTTACGCATGTCAGCAATTTTCAACTAACCAGCATCCTCGACTTTGTAACCTGTATGATAAAATTTCTTTATACCATAAGAAAAACGTATAGGTGCATGAGTTTTGGATCACCTGAATCCTATTTCTATCAAATTTTCACAAATATGTGCCAAATACAACATCATCTGATGATAGTTTTGAAAAAATCAAGGATTTACACAACTTTTAACTTTAGTTTCTGATTAATGACTTCCGTTTTGGAATAATTGTTTTAGGGTACCGTAAGATATTCTTAGTACCTGTTTATATGCGTAGTAAATATTAGATTCGAACATAACCAGACTCCTAAATTTTTACATTCATTGGCTGTTTTAAGCTGTATCTCCTGATGTGGTGTTCTAGTGGTGTTTTTAAAATCGAATTTAAATCTTGATAAATTCGAATTTATTGTGATGTTGGCAGTAATTAAATCATCAGTAGAGGAATTATACTAAAGTTGTTTGTCGTCCGCATAGTGATAGGTGATTACTGCACGGAAGTCGAATATATAAATAGAAAATAGTAGGTGACCTAGTATAGAACCTTGTGGAATTCCTAACTTAACTGGCAGTGGATCAGACACATGGGATCTCAAACATACTCTTTGAGTTCTGTTGCTAACATAGCTTTGTATGAATGTAATCGAATGCATATCAAATCCGAAGAATATAAGTTTCTGGCAAAGTATTCTGTGACGTATCAAACGCTCATATAGAACATTAAAATCGCAAACCAGTATTGTATATCCAAGTTTGCAGCCTCGAAAGACCTTGATTCTGAATTCTGGAATTTGTTTCGGGTGCAGATCAGCGATCCGCTGCATTAGGCCCCATTGAGCCCCTTGTGCTTCCCTAGGCCATCAACCAGCCTAATGTTGTACAAAAGGTGATGATGGTGCCTAGGGGAATTTCCCTCAAATTGGCCATAGAAGGCCAACGTTCCCCCAATATGGATTCTCTGGTCGGTGACACGGCGGGACATTCACAAAGTACATGCTCGACCGTTTCACCTTCTTGTTCACATCCTCTGCAGATGGGTGTGTCACTTTGTCTCATGTTATAGAGGTGCTTCCTTACCCGGCAGTGTCCGGTTAGGATTCCTGTCACAAATCGTAGTTTTACCCTACACATTGCCAGATAATTCCTCGCCGTCTCTTCGCTGGGATCTCTCAGCAGGTTTCTGGCCAGCTGACAGAGTTACTTGCTTCATCCTACAACTTTTTAAATTTCATATGGGTGTTTTCCTTTATTAATTGGAGTTTCGCTGCAATTGGTAGTGTAGTTGAAGGACCAGGCCCAAGGATTCTCAGGATGGATGCCTTCTTGGCCAATTTCTCCGCTTCTTTTTATTGCCGTTGCATTCTAAGTGTCCTTTGATCCAGCACATGCAGATGTTATTCATCTGACAGGCTCTCACAAGTACTGAGTGACATTCCCATGTTCACCTTTTGGCTATTTTTTAGTTTTTCAGGGCCAGTAGTAACTGTCTACTATCTGTGCAGATTATGATTGTCTTGTCCGTTATTTCTTTGCGAGAAATCTCTTGTACCGGTATGGCATTTTTATGCATAGCCACTGGCCACTGGCATTTTTATCCATAGTCCAGTTGACTCGGAGTCGCAGATTTCTGGAATATATACCACAGCCTTCTCCTGCCTTTTTCTTTGATCCGTCTGTGAAGACATAGTTTACACCTTCAACGCCGCGCGGTCTCATCATCACCAGTAGTTTGTATTGTGTAAGGTTTGTCAATGACAAGCAGACGCGGAACACCATCTGCACATGCCTGTAAAAGGGGTATCATTTTGACAGCCTCAGTCGACAGGCGGCTTCTGGTTTGGCCATAGCTTGCGTTTGGTAGTATGCCAACGGATTTTAGGCGAGTCATGGTAGTCAAAGCCACTTCTTCTAGACGTAGATCTAGCAGTGGAAGATACAGCATTATCTCCATTGGTCTCGTTGGTGTTGTTCGAAAGACCTGTGCTAACTTCTTAGCACTAAATTATGCGTTTGTTCATAAGGCATTTTATTACGTATTTTAAAGTAGAATAAATTTGCTACAATTTGATACCCGTTTTCTTATCATTCTCTCAATATTCCTTTTCATTTGATATATTTTATCAAAATAATTTTTCCATACCCTTCTTCGGCGTTCCTTAAGATATCTTTTTATATACTAATTCCTTGTACCTTTTATTCAAGATGGCGATTCTAGCGGTCCCTCTAAGGTTGAAAAATTGCATTTTTTTTCAAGGCCCTGACTTGAACAACATTAAAAAATTTTACTGCCCCAACACTTGTAGAGCCAATTACCTATTGATAGCAAGTAAAATATAGAGTTGCTTCTCATTTCGGAAGCGAATGTATAAAATCTCGTGTCTCTTTCAAATTACGTTGCGAAATTTTTCTATCGCAAACATGCACACAAAACTAATGTACTCACAAGATGAGATTACGTGTCTCGGTACGGCCCTGGTTAGCAGGCAATGATAGAAACACCGAACATTAAACCACGCTAGTCATGGTAGTTTTATTTTGTCAATCAATCATTCGACATCGCTTCTTCGGCAGGGGTCATCTTCATATCGAGGATCTTTCCCGGCTATGTGCCGGAGTATAGCTTATATGTTGCGTTGGCAATTATTTAATTTATTTGAATGCAATTACCTATCATTTCTATTAACATATGTACGTACGTATGTACAAGATAGGAACAGCTGGATATACGCTTGTCACTTATCTCTTGTTGAACATGAACACGTTAACTTGTAATCGTATAAGTAAGTATGTAATGAATGTGATAACATGAGAAAGAAAACTACTCATACTTCCTAGCCGATTTAAAAATATAAAGTTGAAGAAAGATTATACAATAAGCTGGTAATTAGTTACAATTCTGATTATAAATAAACTCCATAATAAATTTCATTTCGTTTTTGTGTAGACTATTTCACAACATATCCTGCTATTTTATATAATATGGCCCACCTAGAAGGGATCGGTAGACTCAATTTAATGATGTTAATAAGCAATTAATTTGAATATGTCTAAATACGAAATATATCTTTAGTTGTCGGCAAGTTAGTTTATAGTGTAGCCAGTGGCAAATTTCCAAATGTTTAAAATTAATTTCTCTTGCTATTTTATAACATATTGTCTCTATTTTGTTGGCAATAAATAAGTTGTTGTTTGTAATAAAACTTATTCCGAAATTTGAATTTAAACGCCCACATGCCACATTTTTTATAAACAGCCATAAATGTGGAAAAGAGTCAATACCCTTTTATTGCCTAAATAATATAATAGGTAAGAGCGGGCAGATATTTTAAAAATTTTGCCCAGGGACATCAAGATGAATCCATATTTCACTCTTAGAGACACAAAAATAACCGAAACCTTTATAGACCAGTCTTTATGTATTTAATTCCTGCAAAATGTATGAGCGGCAAAAAAACTACGATTATATGTACCTCTATATGGAAACTTTATTGTCCTAAATTTGCAACCCTCTCCGAGTGAAGCACAAACTACCCACAGACGTTTAAATGGGTTAAATTGCACTAACGTGGAAATAGGTTAAACCAAAGTTTACAGAATATATATATATTAGTTGTGTCACGGGCGGTAGAATTATTTGTTGTTGAATAAGTTCGCAGGTCTAAGCGATGCCGACTCATAAATCATAGCGCGGACATTTGGTGACATTTACGGGGCCAGTCTCAGTTCTCCACCAGGTGTATCCTTCGGTTTCAGTACCAGGGTTGTTCCGAACGCGCACAACAAAAAGGGACATCTATGAAAGTTATAACAAGTTTTGTTTTTATTCCGGTTAATATACGGATATACTATATACTATAATTTTTATAAATATATAAAAATATACTATAATTTTTTTAAAAGGTTCTATTAGCTTGACCTCGTATATTTGTTTGTTTGTTTATATGTTTATTTCAAATCGTGCAACAGCTTTTTCAACTATTTCCCGATGAGCTATAGAGTTGGAACTTGGAAGGTGTATATATAATGTTCCGGTGCCGATTTATTTTTTTTTATTATAAAAATAAAAATTGCGAATCCAAAATTACGGACTTTTCCATTTATTAACCGATTCGTCTCAAACTTGAAACTTTGCATTGTTTAACGTCGCTCAGTACAATTTTTGACTAAAACTTAAAGAATCAAAATGACGAATCCAAAATTTCGAATTTATGAACCGATTTGTCTCAAACTTGGTACTTGGGGATGTTTAAGATTACTGGGGTCATTTGGTTGAAAGATTGTTTGACAGTTACTGCATCTTCAGCACAATTTTCCGGTTGATTAATGAATGGTGCAGCATAGTTCTTCTTTTTATGTTCAATACAACTTGAAGTATTCGTAGTAATATGGAGGGTATAGGTAAGGAGGCCACTCTCATATGGGGGCATAGTTGCAAAAGTGTCAAGCTGTAAGCAGTAAATAATAGTACCAAATCCCTCCAGAATTGCGCTAGAGTAGAAAAGGTGTATGAAATAAATGTAGCAATTGTTGACGTGAATTGTTGACGTTGAGTGAATTGCGCCGAGTTGAAAATTTAATATTTTTGGTGACTAGAGTAGTTAATGAAACTGCAGTACCAAAACCTCAACTGTTTACGTGGTCCGAAATAATTTAGTAAATATAACCTATAAAAACTGCTGTGAAAATTTACCCATCTGCTACAGTAGCGCCACCCTAATTTAACGCTTTTCAAAGGACACTTTTTGATACACCGTGACGGTTCTCCTTACTGTACGCGTACTGACAATGGTATTGCATCTTAAAGTGGAGATTTTTTATTACTATTTGTAAGACGTTTTGCATCTACAAGTCTACTTAGTGGGAACTCATCCTCAGAATAGCTAATACGGCCCCCGTGTACCATATTCCACAATACAACATTTTTAAAGTGCACCCAAATTTTAAAACTTTCTTTTCATTTCTTAGTTCACTTGAAGACACTACGTTTCTTGAACCGATTTGTTTAGTGTATGCTTATCTGAAGCCATATAGTACATCAACCTTTCGGTTGAATGCACTAGTTGCGGGAATTGTTATTTGAATTGATTAGCAAAAATAATTTTTAGGCTTATCTATGTCTCTAAAAATGTCTCTATTCTCATACAGCACTACCAATATATTGTCTAGCTCAATGAAGGACGTTAACATTAAACTATAATATATAGTCTGGAATTTTCTCTCAAAGTGTCCTCGATGGCACTGAGGTTTTTTTTGTTTCTTTGAACATTAATGCACACCGATGCACACCGTATATGTCAGAAGCTTCGTTCTTATGACAGTCTAGCGTGACATTGCGTGAACCTTTATTGATTCGGTATGGTATTAGAACATTTTTATATCTCCTACATAATTTTTACATGTGCATAAAATATTTTAAAATTATTAGAAACAAGAATATTTACATGAATGGTAAATATATTTCTTAATATATTTCGTTACCAACAATCCATTGCTGTTTAATTTTAATGAGAAAAGTTTGGCTTTTAAAAAATCATGTGTTTGATTGTATGTAATATTATACTTACACTGTTACTTTTTTCAATAAAGTTAAAACAATTTGTGATGTCCTAGCACTTACCAGAAATTAATACTAAAATTAAGTGATAGAAGAACACCCGCAATATGTCTATGTAAAACAAATATTACCACGAAATAAACAATTACTGAAATCAGGGACATGGTTAACAAGATATTAATCATTGCACCTAAGGTCACTTTTAAAATACTTGTTAATTTTGATGGAAAATGTATTTTTAGTCATCCGTTTTTGCATCCATTTGCATCCAATGGCGATTGTTTGGTTCTTGAACCCCTGGTTAGGTAATCCTCATTGTGGCATATGGTGCTGGCGTCTCTTTCTTGCCATGTACTTTTTGGTGTTTACTGCGTGGATGTAGGTACAAAAATAAAAACATTTTATATATAAAATAAAGCGCTCAAGCCTTGCCAATTATATGTACTTAGTACATATAATTTTATTAAACTACCACATAATCCGCAATTAAGCTCTATTTTTCGGCTACCGAGACTATGCCGCATGGCCTCAGTAGCCGCTTTGTAAACACTGCACTTACACGGATAAATAGAGCTACTTCAAATAATTCGCGGATATCTATATCAGTATCCGTAAAGTAACTAGATACGTTGATAAACGAAAAGGCTGTTAAAGCTTAGGTATTTTGTTTCGGTAAACGTAAACCTATGTCTTTTGTGTCAGATCCCCCGCGTTTTTGTACCTATCTACTTAATCCCAAAATGGTTGTATTTTTCCCAAAATCTTTTGCTGGAATGCTTACCAACCCAGAAAAAAGTACTACACAGGGTAAATGGAGATACTCCAAATAATTCGCGGGTATCTACATCAGTATCCATAAAGTAACTAGATACGTTGACAAGCGAAAATTCTGTTAGAGCTTATTTTGTTCCGATAAACGTAAACGCATGTCGTAACCCGCGTTTTTGTACTTAATCTCAAAATGGTTGTTTTTTCCTCCAATGTTTTGTTGGAGTGCTTTACAACCCAGAATGCGTTACCGACTTACCGTTAGGATGCGTTACCGACAGGGATACTGCGAGAGGGCAGCAATGCTACGTCGCCCTTCATTCAACGAAGGATGTGTCCCATACTAGATAAAATACAATTTATAGTGAGAAAGAGAGGCGCTTTAGATGGAACATTTTGAAATGTCGCATACTACTGTTAAATATTTAGCAGCAATTTCACATGTGATCAGTGAAAAACATCTTACCAGTCCCATGACTTTCTTCTTTGTTTTAGCTAATTGAACCAGAACTACAAAATAAAATAATCTGTTTCAACTCAATTGTTGAACGAACATTGACCTCATCTACAAAGCTTGAACAGAGACCACTGGTTTTCCTGCTTCAGCAAATTCTGATTATCTACATATTATCATACCTATGGTACCAACCGTGAGTCATCAGAAAGACGCGGTGATTGTATTTGGTGTGGAACCACCTCCACGTCGTCGGTACGAAAACGGGGCCTGTGTCCGGAACCAGTGACACCATTGGCAACATTGAGTGTTCTAGCCACTCCCATTTTAGCAACACCTTCCTTATCAATCATTATAATTGAATACTATTAGTCCATTTTTTTTAACCGTTCGCGGTCTTGGATAATGTATTATTTTAACGGTTCCTTAGCTCCGACAAAAAACCCGTCGCATTTAATCGCGCATTAGGAGGGATTAGAGTAGAACGACAAATCGCAGGATGTTAACTTCGGCACTGGTGGCCTTTGGTATATTACAGTAAATTATGTTGAAACTTCGTAACATTACTACCTTAAATGTGTTTCGGAACGTGTCATAACTTACAGTACCTACTAAATATGTTATCAAATGATAAAACATTGTCAAAATAATATGTGCATATCATACTTACAGTAATAATAATGTTATAGTAATGATAATGATGTGTATTATTCCAACAGGAAGAATATCCCATTCACAGGAATAAGCTCAAAACAAATTATAGGAGTCCCAAGTACAACATACAATTTCAACATTATAATAGGTATGTATAATTAAATGGAATTATCAACTAACTATAACAAACAAAGTGAAATTATTAGCTAACTATACCCTGGTGCCGAAATAGTGTGGAGTGATTCATCACCAGCATATGGACGGCTCAGTGAGATGAGGTGCGAAGGAAACGAAATTCCATATGCGTATCATTTTAGAGGAGGCATTTTTGATCATTTTCAGTTCTCCTCAGAAATTCGGTCGCTTAAGATTGTACTTATTTGCAACTACTCGCATTCATCGCGTCCAATGCATAAAAACACTCGCGTATAACACAATATTATAAGTAATTTATATCGCGAATCAACCATACATAAGACAAAATGAAACGCCACTTTCGCGCCAAAACATACATGCATGAAACAGCGAATGCGTCTATACATCCAAGGAAATCCCGCGTCTTTACCTTTGACCAATGAAATTTAATTTAATTTAGAGCCGCCTAAAACTCACCAATGAGAGCGGCAGACCCGGTTACTAATGCCCACCATTTTTATAGAGTGTACACAAATTTGCACAGTAAGAAATTCTGTGATCCATTGCAAATTGGCAGACCGTTCAATTGTGGTGGTGGTGTGATATTATGTATGAATCATTCCACACTATTTCGGCACCAGGGTATAGGAATTTACTTATGTAACTATCCTAACTTAATATAATATAATTTATAACGTAATATAATTTATATTAGCATGGAAGATATCATAATAATTAGCAGTTTTTGTTCAATATATTAGCAACATTGGTGATTTACCTAGCATGTTAGTTTTAGGAGCAGAACAATAAAACAGCACTAACTTGCTGCCTTACTACATCAAGGAATAAGAAAATTAAGTTTAGAGTAAGCAACTCTGTTGTGTAATATATTATATACAAATCGTATCAGAGACACACATTACGACACATTTTCAATGCTTCGACATGAAATCTATTCAGTAATTCTGATTGCTCGATTCCTCTAGGTCCATTCTAGGACCATTGAATCATTGAAAGCTAACAATTTTAGGAATTGTCTTTGTACCGACTCTAATTTTGTAAGTGAATGTTATATATAGATCGAATACCATACAATGGAACCTTACAACACAAAATAAAATTTTAAATGTGTAAATATCTGAAAAATCGTTACAGTTGCGATATAGGTATGAAACCATACTTAGAAGCTCGAGGGTTGTTTTAATGTGCTCAATAAATGTAAAATTGTTATCATATTTATACATAAATCTTTGAATTTTTAATGCAGTCAATAATAATATTCTCTATGACAAAACGTTGTACTTAGATATATTTAATTTTAAGCGATTCTCCTCAAAGCAAGATGATATAAATATTATTTCTGGAATGAGTGCAATATTTTGAGGATCTGGTTTCTAGATCTTGAAATCGTCAACGAACCAGTAATAAGTCCGATGGCATTAGTGAGAATATAAATAGGAAGAGTCCAAGATTAGAACCTTACGGTGCGCCTGATGAAGGCAAGAAAGACCTGCTGGAATTGAAGTTCTAATATCTAACAACAAAGAGGATCAGAAAGACCTATATTCACCTAATTTCATTATAGGTGACTGTTGATATATATCCGACCAACTTTGTTGCAAGCTGCTGTATGAAAAAGAAAGAGAGTGCACATCGTACATCGATATCGTACATCGTAATTACTAGCGTGAATAGCGATCGACTGATCTACTTATTTTGACTAGCGGTGTACGCCGTACGAGGCTACTCGCAGTAGCCTTGCACTGTTTCAAAACTGATAGAATGTTATTATGTAAAAGACATTTATTCAAAGCGTAATATGTTAAGAGTTCAACTAAAAATGATAGTGGAAATAAAAACTTAATGTGATAGTGCTACAAATATTGAAAGAATAGGTAAATACCACAAAAACAGTCAAAATATCTAGTGCACAATATAAAATAAAACAAGGACTATTGTTTAAAACAATTTTATTGATTAGAAACCAAAAAGATTGGAAAATGGTGAAGACAAGGATTTAATGGGGAATAATTTTAGAAGTAAATCACAGTTAAAGTCAGGTAGAAAGAATAAAAGAAGTAATTAGAGAAAATCTAGACTATCACGCATACATTTGGTTTAATGGGGTAGAAGATAACGTGCGGCGCTTTAAAAATAAGCCTAATTAAAAATTAGGGCGATATAAACATAGAGCGTTAGTAAAAATAGGGCGTAATAAAAACGTCAAAAGTTAAACAAGATAAAACAAGTAACAAGATGGATTAAGTAAGGAATGGAAAGATGTGGTGAAGAATCACAATCAGAAGAAGAGACGACTATGAGTCAACAAAGTGAAGAAATACCACCACGGCAAATAACGGAAAAGATCATGAAGAAGATGGATGAGGACAGAAAAAGACAGGAAGATGATAGGAAGAGATAGGATGAAGGAAGAAGAAGATTAGAAGAAACTATAATACAGGGAAATCAAAAATTAGAAGAAGGTAATAAGAAATTAAAATAGGTACCTAATGAAATAATAAATTTATAAATTAAACTAAAAAAACAAACTACCTATATTGATTATAATACACATATATATATATATATATATATATATATATATATATATATATATATATATATATATATATATATATATATATATATATATATATATATATATATATATATATATATATATATATATATATATATATATATATATATATATATATATATATATATATATATATATATTATTTTTTTGTGAAAAGTAATCTTGGGTTTGTAGCATTTCATTACATAGAAATAAGCAAATAGACGAATAAGAAAGAAAACACACTTACCAGTGCTATGTCTGGACACACATACGGAAATGAATCACTATACATACGAAAACGAACCACTTAGAAGTTGTACAAGTTCTTACGCCTTTCTTGAGGATCTTCAGAGCAGTATACGATTTATTTCATTGATCATTCATACTTGAATTTAAATTACCAATACACCAACACTTGCAGTGACGTTTTATGACATTAGTTTTCGACGGAACTCATTCTTAGAATACACAAACATAGTCTACTATTTATATTTGTTCTATTTGAACATATTATATATAAAAGCATTAGGCATACAGTTATCCAGAAGATGTTAAACTTTAAAATGCATAAAATCTTGTTGAACCTATTGAAAAACAACTACTTTTTCCAACTATATGCGGGAAAATATTGAATTATATATACAATAGAGTTCTGAAGCATTCAAAGAGGGAGTGATACAGAAATTGCTTGCTTAGTCAAAACTAAAATCATTTGTTGGTTGTATGTATTAATTGTTTTTTCCAAATTCTCGAAAAAAATCCAATTTTCACCCTGGATATATTTATTAGCTTTGAAATTCTTTGCTATTCATATTTATTTTGTGAAAAGTAATCTTGGGTTTGTAGCATTTCATTACATAGAAATAAGCAAATAGACGAATAAGAAAGAAAACACACTTACCAGTGCTATGTCTGGACACACATACGGAAATGAATCACTATACATACGAAAACGAACCACTTAGAAGTTGTACAAGTTCTTTCACCTTTCTTGAGGATCTTCAGAGCAGTATACGATTTATTTCATTGATCATTCATACTTGAATTTAAATTACCAATACACCAACACTTGCAGTGACGTTTTATGACATTAGTTTTTGACGGAACTCATTCTTAGAATACACAAACCTAGTCTACTATTTATATTTGTTCTATTTGAACATATTATATATAAAAGCATTAGGCATACAGTTATCCAGAAGATGTTAAACTTTAAAATGCATAAAATCTTGTTGAACCTATTGAAAAACAACTACTTTTTCCAACTATATGCGGGAAAATATTGAATTATATATACAATAGAGTTCTGAAGCATTCAAAGAGGGAGTGATACAGAAATTGCTTGCTTAGTCATAAAACGTCACTGCAAGTGTTGGTGTATTGGTAATTTAAATTCAAGTATGAATGATCAATGAAATAAATCGTATACTGCTCTGAAGATCCTCAAGAAAGGTGAAAGAACTTGTACAACTTCTAAGTGGTTCGTTTTCGTATGTATAGTGATTCATTTCCGTATGTGTGTCCAGACATAGCACTGGTAAGTGTGTTTTCTTTCTTATTCGTCTATTTGCTTATTTCTATGTAATGAAATGCTACAAACCCAAGATTACTTTTCACAAAATAAATATGAACAGCAAAGAATTTCAAAGCTAATATATATATATATATATATATATATATATATATATATATATATATATATATATATATATATATATATATATATATATATATATATATATATATATATATATATATATATATATATATATTATATGTGAAGATATTTCCGTAAAATTAATAAAATCATTTATAATTTACGATTTGCAATGTCAGGGTAAATATTTATGTTGTTGTGGTATTTAGGCTGCAGATGATCATATCAACCAATTTAAGCTGTAGCGTCGGGTTATTTACTATTTCAGCAATGTTTCCAAGATTTTAGTGTACAACTTCATTTAGGTATGCAAATTGGAAACATTATTTCTGCGCGTCAACATGGCTTCATGAAACATAATAATTCTACTAATACTTACTTCTATTACATTACGCAATTTATATCTCATGTAAACTGATGTATTACATTCAGATTTCTCGATATGCTAAAGGAATCGACATACCTTGATTTACAAATATTTGCTATTTAAAAAAATTGACGAATTTGTGTTTTCAATGTCAATGGTGTTGCTAACGGTAACGGTATCTTAGAAATATATTATTAGTATTCTGAACTCTGGAACCGATAACGACAATACTACCACCAGCTCCATGTGAATTGCTGAACACAATATTTTGTAACTGCAAGAATGGTTGTGGTTCACGCTGCGGATGCAGAAAATCGGGATGCCATGTTATTTAGCTTTTGGCCAGTGTAATGGGTAAGCGTGCCGCAATGCTTCACCGTATCAAAGCGATCTCGTTGAAGATAGTACATTTGACTTTGAAATTCTTGTAGATCTAGAGACAAATATCGTTGACAACGAAAATGATGATATTGATTTGGAAATTTTCGAGCGACCGGAAGACGACGAATAAGATTAAGATCAAGTCCTTATAACAGTTTTTCAACAATCTCCCAAATATGAACTTCAACTGCAATAAATATATGAAAAAGTATTTCTAAATAAAGATATGAATAAAATGTATTTATTCTTTTTCTATTCAAAATATAATTAACATATATATTAGAATATAATTATTTCAATTATATTCCACTCAACATTTTTTTTTATTACACGGAAAGGTAGGTAATATCTAATCTATGGTAATATTAAACAAATATATATTCGATAAAAATATTACAAAATATAATGTATTAATTAATAAACAATGCAAATTATTTATAATTATATATTTTTTAAGGATTTATAGAGTGTATACGGCGAATTATTTATCTTTCATTATGCTGTGGATAGCTAAGCGCAGCGCTCTCTCCCCCCTCTATCTCAAAAACAATTGAATATATATAAAAAAAATTGGGACAAAAGCTATAGATAATTTTATTCTCTAAAATTTTTATAATAAATGCAAATGTCATTAAAACCTTAGGAAATGAGATATTTGCAAAAAAACGAGTTTTGCGACCTTTAATATCTTAAGCGGACACCAGATTTTATGAGAGTTTTGAGAGACAACTTTTAGAACGCCAAAGTAAAGGTTTATAGCTTATTATTTCTCATTCTGAGGTGAAACTAATGTTACTGGACTAATATGGCTTTAAAATAGAAATAATATACAGCGAAGAAAACTACATTCAAGAAAATCTATATGCTATCTAATATTTAACGTATACGTACCGATTTCGTATTTTATTTCGTAAATGTTTGAGTATTTAGATACATTTCGGGGATATTTTTTGAAGTTTTGCCCACCTTACCGGGCTAATTGTTTAAAACAAATTACCTTTGAAATAATTTGAGAGTAACTATGGAAATGCCATGCCATAAACTAAGTACCGATAAAATGTACCAAAGTTCACACCATCAATATTAGCGGGCACGGGATCAACGGAATTTTCAGAATGAAATCAGTTCAAGGCCATACAATATATTATCCAGTGACATTTCGTTAACTAGGGGTTTATCTTTAATATATGCAAATAAAATACACCAAAACGTAACTTCGTGCCTCGTGCAATTACTGATCACGTGCACGCCAACGTTGATGGTATGGACTTTAAGAAGAAAATCTCGAAATTCCCGATAATATCTGGGAGCAAGTGGTACAAGCAAGCGCGAATTTATTACCAGTAAACTCTAAGTCAAGATATGAACTCGAATATCAATTTTTACTGAATGGAGAAATCTGAACAAAATCAAAATTGTAAGTAACAATATTCTTCTAGTATACATTGTCGAAAAAGCTACGTCTATGAAACGTTATGTAGTCGATTCTCAGTGGTGAAGAGTTGTTTTTCCATTAACAAATGATAACACCAACAAATATCCAAAAGCTATTGCTTTCTTGAAGCGTCAAGCTGTAGAATATATACCCAAAAAGTCCAGTTTTAACAGCTGAATAGCTTAAACTATTTATAATAATGCGCGCCTAAATCGTACCCATACAATTTATTATTACTTTATTGTTTTGCTCTGTTAATGGATTTTAATCTGTTTGGAAAATAAAATCTATTATTAATATATACTGTGCTGAATAAATCTACATAGGAATGAAAAAATATACAGGGTATTAAATCTACTTCTTATCAGGCAGATATGTCTAATTGCAATCTTCTTATTCGTAGGGTATGGAGTTACTTAGCAAATTAAAGAAGAAATGACAACAAAAAATACTCGGATTCTTAATGCCATTTATAATCCCTGGCAAATACAAGCCTGACTGTCAACGTATATCATGTCTTAATTCACCGATACCATCGAAGTGTTTAGCTTTTTACTGTGCGCTTATAAAAAAGCAATCGGCTCTCAAGAAGCTAGAGTCACTTTGATCGTGCCGACAGCGACATGCGCACTGGTTATATTTACCTAAATGTACTGCTCTTCTTTAATTCATACTTTTTTTGCTCATTCTGTATCGACATAAAAATTAAAACTGGACGTTTCAGTTGTTTCTGGCTCGAATTAAAAAGCGATCTCTATACGAATTTACAACGGTAGATTCTATTTGATCAACTAAACAAATAGTAAGATCCCAACAAAACGATATACCTACCTATTAGTTGACTGTTGAGGCTCGATGGCCTTATTGACTAGTCATTGCCGATGTCGAGCCGACTCATTTATCGATTTGTAGCACGGGAGCTAAATGAAAATAGGTATGTATAGTGGCAGTTAGAAAATAGGTATGTACAGAGCAGTTGAAAGTAAACAATTTTATTTATTTCATGTAATAGGGAACATTACAAAAATTTTAAATATAAAAATAATACTTGACTGTAATAAAACGTGTACTTCACAAAAATCAAGAGTTTTAATTCCGCGGGATCAGCATGAGGGATCTAAACAGCTATAAAATTGAGGCGGCCCGAAACGAGCTGCGAAGTCATAGCCTATAATATTCGGAAGGCGTCGCGCCGGAAAGCCCCCGAATGACCTATGAAATCAAGCGGCCGAGTGCTGGGATCTCCCGTAGCCGACCGAATCGGTCTTCTCGTCGTTTGTAAATTGTAGGATGTGGCATCACGACTTTGAACCTGTTTGAAAAGGTTCTCTGGCGTGCGTGACTGTAATATTCTATAACAAATTTATTATTGGGAATTAAGGCGTCCTATTTTGCATATCTTATTTTTCAGTATGGTAGAATATTTTTTTGGAATAAAAAGTATATCCCTATTGTGGATATACATTTTTGAGGAAATGGGTAGATAGATAGATGCCCATGAATTTATTAACTTGATATGTCAAAAGTGACTTCCTGCTAAATTTATTTCCATTTCATGATTGAGGTGCTAAGTTTCAAAACTCACAATCTCCACCATAATCAGTTTTTGGGACATCGCAAATAACTTCTAGATTGAAATTTTCAGATTGTTAATAATATAGTTAGCATAAAAATTGAGAAATATAATTAGATTTTGATTAATATGCATACAAATTACTTAAAACTCTCTAAATTCAAGAAATTGGCAATATTTATTTGGAGAATGTGAGTTTTGGAGCATAGAATTGGAGAATGTGAGTTTTGCAACAATTAAAATTGGAAAATTTGATTTTTGATTCAGTCACTAATATTACCCACATGGTCTTAAAAATAATCCAGGATAGTTCTTACTGTTTTCAGTAAAATAAAGCCAACTATGTACTACTAAAAAACAAAATTTATTTTAGAAAATCTTATAAAATTAATTTTAAACTCGAGGTTCTGTAATTTCTTCTCGTGGTTCGCATAGCAATTCAGTCATTTCATGACCATCAGCATCTTCAGCTTAATCAAGGATGTGCTTGTAAAAATCGAGAACAAGCTCTTCATTCTCTCTCCAGTCGTTCCCATAATGTTTTGACAGTAGAGAATTTACATGAGCTTTCTTCTTTGGGTCTAAAACATTTTGCTTTTCTATTGGCTTTGCCTTTTTTGCAAATGCTTTTCGGTATTCCTACCATCGATTTATAAAAAACCTCTCCCTGAACAAGGACGTTATTTCGAGATCTGTGCAGTAAGATTCGTTTACATTGCTTTAGTTGAAAATGCCATGACCCTGGTAACTTTTAAACTGTATTTTTTGCGCCTTTCCAATCAAAATTACTACAGTTTGTTCCTAGATTCTTTACGGTTGCATAATGAGAAAATATTTCCTGGTATCCCTCTGGAAAGAGAATTATTTCATGTTTCCAAAATAGAGTTTTTGTGTTGACCTCCACAACCATCTGACATTAGTCTTTATTGTATTAAATTTTGCGAGATTAGTAGTTTGAAACACAAGCAACACTTGCAGTGACTGCAAGTGTTGGAGTCACTGGAAAAAACAAATTTTATTGCTGTTAATATTAAGATTAAGACTAAGATTAAGTTTAAGATTTTTTTGCTATTATTTAAGAGTATTTAAGAGTTTTACACTCAACACATTTACGCAATTGATAGGTCGAGTTGTGATAAATGTACGCGTGGTGGCATCAGGTATTTTAAAAATATTTTTTTTGGATATTTTTTCATAAAAACAGCCCCAACAATTTCTAGTTTATTTTAAAAAAATTATAATTTTTGGATTTACAAATAACAGGTCCGCAGTATATCTGTCAGTTCCGCTAGTAGTTATATGTATTTAATATCTTATCTGCTAACAGTCATGAGGAAATTTACCGGATCCAACTAGTACATATTAGCTCATTTCTTTAGGTTCCTTACTAGGTTATTTTTAAAGGACTTCACAGCCTACCAATAAGACACGTATTACCTAAATCTATAAATAAATACCACACAGAATATCTACTAACAAAACATCGTAATGTAAAAGACAATCAACGGGACATAAACATACTAAACCTATAAAGCAAAGCATGAGTGCGGTGCGAGCATTAACCAACTTAACCTATTTATAAACTAAAACAACAATAGTAAAATGAGGTAATTACTTAAGTAATGTATAATACTAGTTAAGTATTTCCTCATGTTTATGTGCATCTTAGCCATTTATTGAGCTATCACCCGAACTATGGCGGTCTTACATTTGAATATAAAAGGAATTCCTCAGTAGAAGCAGGTACGGTGAGTTAATGTTCACAATTACAACTACGAATGTAAGGAGCACAGCTTTTCTCTTATGTATATCGTTTATAGATGCAAAGTTCAGTAGGCGTTACTGAATCTTCGTACTTCAAACTACCCAATGAAGTTTTTAGATATTCAAGATTTTCTTATCATATTTAAATTATTTTTGTTTTTATGGAATTTGATTTATGTAGCTGCTTAATATAATGCAATAAAAATAAGCATACGAACCATAAAAAAATATCATGGGAAACTATTTTGGTGAAGATATTCTAGTTACCGTCTTATTCAAGATACTAAATGTTCCTTAAATCCACCGGTGGTCTGTCATTATGACAATGTCAGGCACATGCAAGTTTTGGATTAATTTGGATATATTGAATGTAGCCAGTGTTATATCTATTATAGTTTGACTTCTAGAGTTAACAAATGTCGGGTTTTAACCTCTGTTAATTATACTAATACTACTACCGTTAACATAGTCATAGAGTGACTTACCTCTTGTGTTGTTGCGTATACAGCCCTAGGTCACATCGTTTGCGTTGGCGTCACAGCCCATGATCAATTCCCAGTATTGGGTGTGGCAGTATGGTGTGGCTATAAGAGAATTAAAACAGAAATAATTCATGCAAAATTTTTTAATTACCCGAATAAGTGAGAGACTGAATTAAATCTTAAAATGATTTCTTGTAAATGAGGGAGAGGTTGCAACGCAGCCTGCAGCTACCGAAAAGTAGGATTACACTGCTCAGTAGTGTGCTGTTCATGACAGGAAAGAGCGTGTTCAAATTCTGAAACTATTATAGAAGATCCAGGGGACGACAGAGACATCGATTCTCGATTAGAAGAATTAATGGCCAATGAAAATGTCGAAGAGATAGACAATGAACAAGAACCGGCCGAACAGTTTGATGACGGAAACATTGATGAGCCAATTGATCAACCTTCTACGTCCAAAACAACCGAATGTTGAATTAGTAAAGCATATTATATAAATACACTCATTAGAACATTTGGAACGGCAAGAAAATGGATTAGGACTATAGAGGAAAACACTTAAATAAAAACGCGCTGAATGCTTACCGCTAGGTGGTGTGGAAACGAGCACAAGAACAAAAACTAATTTCTATAAATACGGTATGGTATACTAGAATATGTATGTTCTGTATTTAAGCGATATCTCGACAACCTGTTCATTTACTATACCAGTGAATAGTATGTTTTTTTGTAGAGAATTTAATTGGTTTTATTTTCGGTAATTTTGATATTTAAAAAATCCTTAAAAATGTAATTTTTATATGGAATTTTCCAATATGGCGGCCAAATCCGGGTCGATACACCGTGCAAATTTAGTATAGTATTCAACACATCAAAACAAACAGAATAAACTATATTGCAGCTTACCCCCATTTATTTCAGTTTACAAACATATATAAATGAGACACAAAAGGTTAATCGATAGGATAAATTTAGTTTTAATTATTACACACAGTATATAACGGTGAACTTATTAAAAGTACACTAGTTGGCCATTGGCGCCGCAAAAATTACTACAGATCTTGATGATGACCTTGGCACTCGAAACTTTAGATCACTGAGAAGACTGAAACAGTCACTTTCATTAGGTATGCAAAAGTTCATAACCAAATTGTAACCTACATATTTTATAATACGTCTCAAATCCAAGAAAGGCGTTTCAAATGTATCGAGTAGGTTTGGTGTCTAAACTCTCTTTCGGGATACAGCCCGTGCGTTAATAATACAAGAATATTAAAAATGGCCCTTGTACATTTTCTAGCTGTATTATAATATGGATACCAAGATATTCAAGCTTAGATAGTACAAAAGAGTAATACATAGTTTTCAATATTTGAATATTGTGAAAATTTCGACAATTTCTAATCAGAAACCATAGAATCATTAATGATGCTAAAACCATTTCATTGATGTATGAATTAAACGAGAAGTTGGTTAAAAATTATTCCAACCAAGGTATTTTGCCATCTCAGACCGAAATAATATTGTTTAATTTATTTTGAATTCAAATTTGATGAATTTTTTTCTTAGTTTTTCTTCTTCTTCCAGTTCTCAGTGCCTTACATTTCTGGGCATTTAATTATAATTTATTTGTTCTGCACCAAATTCTAATATTTATAAGCTGAGTTTGAATACCTAAGTTCAGAATCCTCTACAGTGCTAATAGAGTTATCGATTCGTCATCTGCGAATGTTAGGCAGTTACATAACATAAGTAATATCATTAATAAATATAAGAAATAATAATGGTCCACGGCTTACTTAGGCTGAGACACCGGATCTGGGAGAAATTAAAATTGAAGTGAAACCATTATAACATACTAACTGAGATATGTTACTAAGGTAGGAAGTAAATAATGTTAACAGTCTTTAAGATTCTAAGATGTTATTACTGTAAGAATGTTATTCACATTCTTACAGTCACATCCTTAGTCATATCCCGCAAAAACGGAAGTAACTTTCCAATTTTAGTTCACATTTAGGGTGAATATCTGTATACTGCCTCCAAATCTCATTGAGACATTATCTTTAGTTCATTCGAGTCATTTCTAAGATTAGAAAATCAGAAAACTGCACACGACTACAATAACCACGTACGACATTTTTTTAAAAACCTCTGGAGATTAGTGGTATATTTCACGCTGTCCACAACATCAAAATTTATTGTTTACTCTATTTACCATTTTTACATGGGTCCACTTTTCTGATAAAACGTCAGATAAACAAAACTATATTCTTGTTTTAACATTACAGCGCTATAATTTACTGAAAGTCTTGGCTATATTAAAAATGCACTTGCGAAGTGGGATTAATTATAAGCTCTCAGATATCTATGAAGTAGATGAAATTGGGATAACCCAATTAATTAATAATTGCAACATTTCTTGAGTGTTTTTAATTATGTACATTGATTACAACTTTCTCTTTGCATAGTTATTTAATGATGTTTTGAATTATACCTACTATTATTTTAGCGCTGGAAAGTAATATAAGCAATATCTTATGATATAAATTCGGCAAATCTTTAAAATCACTTAATTAGTTGTTTCTTATTCCCATTCCTGACTAGTCTAGAAGCGTATTTACTTCTGTGGCGGCTCGGGGATGAAACAAGTGTAGCGGCGATTGATTCTTATTTTCACTATTTATAATGCCTATTTTGCAAGCGAATGCTTTAATAATATACTTAATAGGTATATGGAATTTTTATTTATAATAAGCAAGTACAATTAATAATAATACTAGTACTGGTTCTTCATATAACCGCAATTGTAAAATTATTGCGCGCCGAGTATGTCGGTGGGAGGGAAGACACCACAGCACACCACAGTTTAAATCGAAGTTACGAGATAATAGCGACTGGTTAGATAATTATAACTCGACTGGTGGAAAAATTATACGGTTGCCATGGTAACAGTCGAAGACGTGTCCCATCGTCTATGACTAACTAGTACATGCATTTTGGTAAGCAAGTGAATCATCCTCACTTTCGTTTCGTTCTCCATAATCTCGGTATTATCGAAGAGATACTTTTTCGTTGCATATAAGTTTCGTTGCATACAAGAGTTAAGTACCAATTAATGTTTCCTTTAAATGATATCGTATGTATTTTACTTGAAATGTATTTTTCAAGATTCAAAGATGAGATCAAAAAATACATTTTAGGTTTACAAAGATCTATGCTGATTTTAACTGTAAATAAATAACTGATAATATTAATAAAACAGGCATAATATGCCTGTGGTGAACTGTGATAAAAAAATTAGAAAAACTAAATTTTACGGGAGAGCGATTATATGTGTGTTCTGATACTAAGACTTATATGTTTCCGAAATGCATAATACAGTTTACAATAATTGGTGTTTACCAAAGTAGTTTTTGCCCATATTATATCAATTAAAAAATGAGATAAAAAAAAGAAATGTGATTTTGATGTCTTAACATTTTACTTCATATCTTGGAATGTCGTGAGTCTTTGGCAGTCAAAAAAATAACAACTACTAAATCAATTCACAAGTAAAGTATAAACAAGTTTTGAGTATATAACTTACAACTTCATAAAAATTACAAATAAACATGTGTTAGAGAGCTCCAAGGTTGAATAATCATGGATCAATCCATCTCCTCCAAGATTGAAGAATTGCCAGGAAGATCAAACACTCGTGGAATCGCCCTCAAATTCACGCTAAAGCCTATAAACTTATTTTTTACCTAGTTATATCCTTACAAAAGTTTCAAATATACCGCGGTAGACAGTGATATGTCTCAGCTTTTTGTAAAATAATTATATGTTGAAAATTTATTTTGTTAGCGGACTTTTTACGTCACTGGATAAATCAACACTGTCTGCCGTTAATAATAACAATTCAAATGGTATAATATACATATTATATACTCACCGCGCCAATATTCTTGCTGAGCCCTGCTTGCTAGAGCCCGGCTGGTCGGAATTCAGGTTGGTATTGGAGGATGAGCAATGTAGCTCAGGATGACGGAGCTTGCGAGATGATAGCTGATCACTTGATCAGCTATCAGTTCGCTGGCTCCGTCAGGTAAGGTAAAGGTGTGCGGTTTGCAGTCGGCCTCGCCGTCCACTGGAGTGGGCTGTTTTAGTGTCTTCTCTGTCCGTTTTCTTTCTTTAGTCCTGCTCTTTTCTTCGGTGTCATCTGGTTCTTCTCGCATCAGTCGTGCTGAAACATAATCATGATTATCTTATACTTACCCGTTGTCCAGGATCTGGGTCTTTGGCCGCTTGTGAGATCTGGGTCCCTCTGGATCGTAGTCCGTAGCCAGCTGAATCAGCGGGTTCCCCTGGTCCCCTGCGGTGACGTAGAGCTTCTTGGCGCGGTCCTCGTTCATCTCCGTGGCCGTCTTGTACTTCAGGTCCCTACGGATGACCTCGTTGGTCACATAGCATGGGGCGCCTACTGCAGTCCAAAGTGCTTCCGAAATGTTGTCCACTGCTTGGATCCTCTTGAGGTACGTCTTCACTGCATATCCCCCTGCAGTGGATGTGTAGGTCAGCTGTGGGCATAGGAAGGTCTTTATGAGGGTTGTTTTATTCTTCAGGCTTAGCCTCTTGTCGCTGGCTAGCATCGGGTACAGCAGGGCTCGGGTGAACTTTGCCATTTCGTACTGGCATCTAGATGGTCCTTCCACGCCAGGGCTCGATCCAGGGTCACACCAAGGTACTTGACGTTGTTCTGCTACTGAAACTTGATCGTTCATGACGACGTGTCTTATTGGTCTATGCTTGCGAACCCTCCGTATACTCACCAACAATTGTTGAATTGACGATTGAGGTTATGTCGATAGAAGTGGTGCTCCCTTGTTGCAAATCAACATTATAGCAATGTTCATTATTTCTCAGCACTACGGCACATATAAGTTTACGCCGACTCATTATTCCAGACACTCACAACATTTTTATTCACTAAAATCTGTCCAAACATATATCACGAACATAAATCTGTTTACCTCTAATAGAACTTTAGGACAGACAATTTCAAGTACACTTAACATTCTATGTCTCTAGTTACCTACATAGCGGAGTTAACACTATACCTATGCCTCGGTAAAATTAAGATACCTAGGACTTTAAACTCTTTCCCACTCTATAATGGTGGGGGTTGAGGGGGGGAGCAGGTTTTCAAAAAATAGTACCTTACACCAAACTGAAGAACATAACATTCTCTACAAAGTATTCATTCATTTATTCATTTTATTGTACCTGTAACAGTTACCGAGTTACCGAGTTACCGAGATAAAAATTGGTAAATTAGTAAAATCTTCTGCTAAGGAAGACAGCGACCACATCCTATTCATTTAAAACTTTCATTGTGTATTTCTACATTTTGTGGTATTTTTTTAATTCAGCATATTTTAATAATATTTTTTATAATTCAATGTTTTGTTAACGAAATAAAATACTGTTACATAAACTGGACCATTCCATGTTATTCCATTTAGATTTTTAAATAAGATGTTCAAAATTCAAAAAGTCTCCACAAGATATTTAAAGTCACTTAAATGGTTACCTATTTTGTTACACTATTTTTTCTTCTGGTTTTAAAGTAATCGACCTGCGTTAATGTACGCGATTAACCTTTTTATAATCCTATGTTTTAATGGTTATTGTTTCCAATTCAGACATAATGATTTAAATTTAGCAACAGAACACCAATTGAAATTGTAGGGATCCTTTCTTTACTGAATCTTCTTGCATTCCTCTCACCGTCTATTACCCATAACTGTTCCTTGTGTTGTTGAAATATCCCATGCCTTAGGTTGTCACAACTATAATCGACTAACGTTCACTTAAATTTGCACGACGCGACTTAAGCGGAAATAGAATAGTAACTCATTATTAGTAATTCTTCCTAACGGTAAAAGTTATACAGATTTCTGCATTGATGAAATTGATGCACTTACTTTTTTTTAATCGAACGGTTTCCGAGAACGTATGCAATTTACATTTCATTCTGCTTCATCGACTGTCAATACATATCGAACAGTGTAATAGACTAAAAAAAATGCCCATGTAGAGGCATATTGTTTTTTTATTTACTATAACGATTATATTCTAATCCTCGAAAGTCGAAGACGTAGGTATATTGCATTTCATCGGGCAAATGGATTTTTTGTCGGAGAGCAAAAATTTTTGTACCATTATGTTAAATGTACCATTAGTTTTAAAACAAAGTATAAATCATTCGTAGATACTTGAATAATATCACATTTTATGTTCTTTTAAGAACAAATATTATATATTGAAAATTATCTTTACAATGAATTTAAAATTAATAATAATAATAATATTAAAAAAATAACTTCCTTTGAACCTCCCACTATGATGAAATTAATCAGGATTTAATAAAGTAAATATATATCCAAAATATAATATCCCAAAACATCGTAAGACTATAAACATTTTAAGAGCTATAGTCCAAGTAATTGCTGTAAATGTTACTTATAACAAACATTACAATATATATATATATATATATATATATATATATATATATATATATATATATATATATAAAAAAATATATTTCACATATATATATATATATATATATATATATATATATATATATATATATATATATATATATATATATATATATATATATATATATATATATATATATATATATATATGTATATATATATATATATATATATATATATATATATATATATATATATATATATATATATATATATATATATATATATATATATATATATATATGTGTGAAATATATTTTTTTTGTTATAAATATGTCTTTTGTTTATCTGTTTGCTTGTTCCGGCTAATATCAGAAACGGCTGGACCGATCTTGACGGGACTTTCACTGGCGGAAAGCTGATGTTATGATATTATAAGGAGTAACTTAGGCTACTTTTATGTGAGAAAAAAAATAGGGTAAAATAAAATCCATGAAATTGCGAACAGAATCCGATCTCCGAAACGGCTGGACCGATCGATTTTGATATGACTACTGGCAGATAGCTGATGTTATAAGAAGTAAGTTAGGCTACTTTTATTTTAAAATTTTTGTCTGTCTGTGTGTCTATCTGTTTGTTCCGGATAATCTCCGAAACGGCTGTACCGCTTAAAATCGCCTAACATGACGGGACTTTCACTGTCAGATAGCTGATGTTAAAAGGTGTAAAACTTAGGCAAACTTTATTTTAGAAAAATAATTAGGGTACCGCGCAAAAAATTATAATCCATGAAATTGTTAACAAAATCTATAAAAATAAATAAAATTGAAGTGTCTCTTTGTAATGTCAAAATAACAAAAGTATATATGGTATTTATACCAAAAAAACAATTTTTAAAATTTTGCCTTTCGCCACCGCCGCACCGAAAGATGCCTCTCACCGCTTTCCCACCCCGACTTAATATCACAAAGACTACCTGTCGCGTGGACTCGTGTGAACGCGTGTGAAATTCGCGCGGAGCAAGTCGCGGGTAACAGATAATTTTGAAATTAGTATAAATAATTTGCCTAAAACGTTAAATACATCTCATCATAGTACATAGTAAAGCCATATAATAGAAACATAATACGAGATCTAAAAGCTTGAAAATAAAGACATGTGTACCTATTAGGTTATAGAAATGAACAGTATTTTTTCCTATTTGTTGTATTAATTGTGACTCCGTGTATGCTCTGCGTGTTCTCCTTTTCCTAATTTAGCCCAGTCAAAATAGACATTCATGGTTACTATAATTCGCATAGAGCTGAAAATTGGTACAAATGTTGGGAACGCCACTATAAAGAAATGTGAAAAGTCGCCATCGATACCACATCTGCAAAAAAAATTACTTAAGGTCAAAATTCGCAAGTATGGGTTTTTTGCATTTTTCAGCCAAACAATAAATGTTATCATAAAAACATACCAAACAAAAACTGTAGATCATACAGTTATCTATAAAAACTGTTCTTACACTTTTTTCCCTAAGAATCACCATTCCTGAGATATAGCGAATCAAAAGTTCAAAAAGTTGTTTTCTCTATAATATGCACAGTGCACACGTTTCCACGCCACCTGTGAGGTATGTAGGTACTTCGTGCATTTTTTTCACGTGGTTTCTCCGGTAGGCATATTTCGAGATCTATTGTGAATCTGTTTAATTAATTTAATTGAATTGTATGGAGTTTTTCCGGTGCAGGTGAGAGTAAAGTCTGGATTAAAATAAAGATTAAAAGATAAGTAAAAGATAAGTAAAGATCCCTGATACCAACTTTTTCCCGAGCAGAAAATATTATTAGCATAGAACTCCTTGCAACCTTTTTTTAACCTTTCCAGTCAACAACATAAAATTGTATCACTGACTCTCAATTAGAAAGTAGACTAAAGCTCTTCCACTGCACATAAAAAAGGAGTAACAGTTTTAATCAATATTTTAATTAAAAATAACATAAAACTGTCGCAAAAACTAATTAAACGATTTTATATTTTAATTAATATTCTCGAAAAGCACTGACCGTGGCAGATATTGGGGTTTTAGTGCGACTCCGACTGGTTTTATTACAGATAACATATATTTCCTATTCCATTTCATGAATATCATTTCACCAATAATTGTCTGCCTATTTCTTTTGACCCACAAGCCTCTCATAATTAAATTTGAATATATATTTCAGTACTGTGAATTACTAGTGAAATTTAAGGAAGCTAATTATATTTCTTTTGCGTTCTGATGGCTTTGCGCCATATTATTTACCTCAATATTATGTAGAGCATGTTCTGTTTTTGATATTTATTCTATTTTTTTGACTTGTATCTTTATAAAAATAATGATTTAATTTTCACAATATCATATTTATATAGTTTTCTATAGTAGGCAAAAAAATCTTCTTGAATTATTAATATTACATGTTATTTTTCCTTCAAAGTAAATTAAAATGTACTAAAATATTAATAGTCTGAGTAGTATGCAACATACCTCATCTCTAACAAACTGAAATGGCGACCGCTTTAATCATACAACGCATGTTATTTTTAGTCCAACAACTTCCCAAATATTTTTTTGTTTTTAAAAGTAAGATTTAAAGCATTATACAATTATATAGTTATGCGTATTTAAATAATTATACAAAATTTATGTATCATTTGAATATAATATCATTCAGTAGAAAAAAGCGGCGTAGACAAAACACAACATATCATTTAAGTAATTTCAACCCATCATAGTATGTAATTGAGTGTAGAACTGAGGGCCTCCGTTTGAATTCAAATATTTAAATTGCACAGATGGAAGAATATTCAGATTTTATATTTGACCAATTTAAGAAACTATAATTTTTTGGCTGTTATTTTAAAATTTAAATAATTTTTTCCCAGGATATATTTCTGATAAATTGCAGTAGTTATTTAATTATACCCAATTCCAAATAATTCACCGGCTAGTAGACGACCGTTGTAATAATGGAGCTTGAATACGCAATTTATAATAATGATATTTACTAGGACCAAATAGTCTCTTATCTGATTGGATCAAGATATGACGATATGACTAAGAGAATATGACTAATAGAAAGTGAGGAATTCCGCACAGTACTGCATTACATGATTAGATGATCATGTCACCCAGACTCTCTATACTACCTAGTCCTATACTTCCATCACCTTGAGTAATTTAACCCACATATAAATAACTGAAATTATTTATATGTAAAAAATACATAAACAGCTTATACAGAAAACGGTTTTAATGTCAAAGTGCACTATGACCTCTCCGCAATCAATTAATTATATAAAAATAGTGAGGCCATGCCTACCTAAATAGGTTGATTAAACACCGGGAATAACTAGGTGGCTATATATAGACACTTTGTCAAACATTAGCTGAGGGCTCGTAACAATTTTATATTCTTAATCGTACACACTAGCAATATCAAGTCGATCAAACAGGGTTGCAAACTCGTTGCTCATCTGTGATATACAATGAGTCTTCCAGTAAGGTGGATCTCGCCTGTAACTCTTATAGACTTGAGCAAGGTGGTCCTAAAGGTGGTTCCAAAGGTGGTTAAAAAAATGTAGTTCTAAAGAAGGTGGTGTGACTTACACTCGCCGAAAGATAATAGAGCCTAAGTAGTTGGAAAACGGCTTCGAAAAGATAGCTTAGCTGTGTACCTCAACCAACTCTAGGGAATTCAACTAAACGCAGGCTTTAGAGAACACAAAGTAGGCAAAATAAAATATGAACAAGAAGCGGTTTCAAGAAAACAAAATGTCTTACCGAAATGTGTTGATGAAAAGTTATTTGAATGCACTAATTTTGTATGAATCCACACCGATATGTGTGGATTCATCCAAAATATCAACACATGAATAATGATTTCTTTGTATTATCCCATTATATCGGAACGTACATAATACGTTATTTAACCAAGAAAATCAATTATACTCTTAACACATTGAAAAACTAGTATACTATTCACGCGTTCAACTAAAAAGGAAGTGTCGAGGACAACGCCCCAGGAAATTAGACCATAGATCTCCGACAAAGGCTTGCGCCATAGAACTACCAATGTTCAACTCATAAAACAATAAAGCGACACAGATATGCACTAAGATATTTGTGGTAAATCTATGACAACGAATTTATTAAGTGCACTGTACCGACCTGAATTTCTAAACACATGCTAAAGGGAACGCGTAGTTGCTGCTTAAAAATCAATTTATCTGTCAATTATACCTACAATAAATTTCGGATTCTCAAATTGTAAATTACTAAAAGTGAACGTAACAGAGGGATACAAATATACGTAACAAGAGAAATTTGAAGAAACATATTTCCAAATGGAATTCGAGGTCGCACAATAGGTTTTTTATTGACTACCCCAAACCGTATCCAACAAACCCGAAATCAAATCTCCTTGAATTATTTCTAGGTAAAGCCTCTTATATCGACCTGACGACTCGATTAGAAGTACAGGCAATAAACATAAACAGGCAATATTTTTTTATGTGAAATAATGTTCCTCCGACTCAAAAAGGAATAACTAAAATCATAAGTCAAAGAAGTATAAGAAATTAATAAAGAGGTTATTTTTTTCCATTTCCTAGCAAATTCATTGTAACATGAAATATCATATGGTGCGGAACTTTACGATTTCTCGTAAGATAACTTTTTTCATACGAGTAATACTGGTTCGAAATGTCTGTGTAAACGTGCCACTACCATCCTAGTGTTATCTCGTTTTACCTTGGGTTAAACAGGAAATTAGAACATGTACCAGATTTATACTAAAGGGAGAACTGATAGAATAGGTAGAAAGAAACTGCCAAATCATTTTCGAATACTTAGTGTAGCTGTGGTGTCATGTGTTAAGCGATAAAGTATCTATAACGAATTGATTAAGATTTAGTTAAAAGAATACACAGATTATATTTGCTCAGGTTGTGGCCCAGATGTACGTTAGTTTTAATGTCAGCTGAGGGATTGATCAGTACAATATGAATTCATGTGCGATGGTCTATACACAGGTTATTTCTTATAAGTAAGGCCAAAATTAATGATCACTCTCTGTCAAATTTGGCACCGTGGTCGTAATTTTGAAGAAAATATTGTTACAGGTAGGTGTAATGTGGGAGTAGAAATTAAAAATGACATATTACTTTAATATTTTTCTCCCCTTATTAATAGAAATGGCATAATATAAATATTTAATACGCACCACTATAAATGCTGGTTCCTAGATAATAAAATTTTCAAATAATTTTACTGTGTAAGCAACGGTTGCAATGGTAAATATACTGATTACTATTAAATTTAAATTAAGATGAGGAAAAGTGTAAGGCTTACAACAAGTCATTGTTAAATATTTAAGTATTTATGGTATAATGAAAAGTACAGTATGACAGACGGCCAATACGCAAATAACAGATGCGATTGATAATAAAATTTCGGCATCGCCTCGATTTTACTAACTTCAATATTGTCTGTTATTTGTTACATATCGGCCTTATGGCGTTAATAATTATATCATGATTCGTTACAGTGCTAAGCATAGGTAAGGATGTTTCTTATTTTTCCAAAATAAATGCACAACATTTTTATTACAACCGGTATAAAATGAAAATGATTTCTTTTTCGAAAATAACGAGCACAATGAAATCATCTGAGCAACGTACCTACAAAAATCCTACTATGCAGAAAAAATCAGACCTTAGGTTCGGAAAAGGCTAATTACTTTTCTCATATATTATTTGAACATATTATTCATGTTAGTGCTATTTGTTTTTCCAGTGTTGTACAATTTGTTGTTCAATTTTAATTTTTTATTACCTTAGTAATAAACAGAAAATGTTGGCAGGGTAAAATGCATAATTTTTCATCCTGGATAATTACGTTCGTTTGTCACTGAATTATTGAAGTTCTGGCATCAGCTGGTCACATTTTAATGCGGCTATTTGCAAATGTTAATTAGTTTTGTGCCGGCAAAATAGCTATTTTGTCAAATATAACTGCATATTATAATTGATTTATAACCTGTGCGAGTGTCATCTTGCGTCGCTTGCTCATAGATTAATTTATCTCTGTATACACTGGCAAAAACTAGAGCGTAAGTTATGACAGAATTGAGATTAACTAGTTAAAATTTAAATATCCCCTTTAAGCATCCGTTTTCAGTCCTTATTGAAAGTAAACGGCAACCCAGGAACTTATTAGCGTTAAAGGCGAAGGCCTTTGATAATTTGACATTTGACTCTGGGATGGCGGCGATAGTTGAGTACCTAAAACATAAAGTAAGTATTCTTGTGCTTAATTTTCTAATTTAATTTCATAATTGTTATTTTTAGGTATATTGGATTACAATATAATCATGAGACGTGATTTCATTGCGAAGTATAAAGTTCCATAAAATATTACGGACAATGTAACCGAATTTTGATTATCTTACCATTTATTTGGTAAGACCGTAAGACCCGTGACCGTAACCCTTGCCGTAACCCGTGAAAAATATGTCTTAACTAATTACATAAGTCTGGGGCGACAAAGTTCATATATTTTCTTGTAGAAGCGTACAGGACCGTCCAAGATATTCGGCGTCCATGGGGTACCAAAAATATTAGAGTGTAAGTGAAAAATGCAAATCTAGTTGTCAGTAGTGACATCTAGAGGATGCTACAATGTAGAGCTGATATCTAGTTATCAGTAGTGATATCTAGCGGATGCTAAGAAAACCTATTTTGTGTTCCCAGTAGTTAGATATAGCGGAAGCTGAGGAGAACATACATCACACAACACAAAGAACGCAGAATAGATCACTTCTCACTTCAATAATGTATTGTGTAGGAAACAAGTAACTAAAATGAATAAACACAGAATACATCAAATTATAAGTTTTCTTAAAAATGGAAGCTAACATAGTACTAGCGATATTATGCCTTATGGCAATCAGTCTACACAACAGAATTATTTTCTATGGGGCAATTTCTTTGTCTTTTAACTAACTTAACTTATATGAAATTTGACATTAAACAGAATAACGAGGGTTTATTTATATATAGAAATATTTACACAACTTTTTAGTGAAAATTTAATATCTCTTTGATATTAATTTTTACTTTTATTAACTTTGAAATTCATTTAAAATCGTACTCAGTATGACCTGGACATCGAATTTTTAGGGTACTTTAATTTTTAACGGAGTTTTCTGGAGGCCTTTCATTTAAAAATTGCTGCTTCTCCACTCTCCAAGCCTGGAACAATTTCACAGGACATTATTACTGTTGGACTTGCTGGCTGGCGATGTTATACGTTCATTTAGTTGATTATTTCCTTAGATCTGGAATCGGAAAGTTTATATAAAGTAACCCTCTTTAATATAACATTCTTTTGAAATAACGCCATCTATCGGATTCTATATTGAAGTAGATTACATTACGCACTCTCGCGAGATAAAGCATGAAATTAAATTTCCAGCAATGTATACCACTGTGGACTTTTTAAAAAAAATACATTTATCTGATCAGACATTAGGGGCTTCCCCCACCTTTTCCTTTGCGATATAGAACAAAGTGCCAATAACAAAAGTTACGCGTAATGAAACTGTCTATCAGTATTTGTGAAAAATGCATCTCTGTGTTTTGGTATATAGATTGCGCTCCCTAGCGGACGAGATAAGAACATAAAAACTATTTCCAGTAATTTTTCTTGGTCGTCGATTCAGTCATAAAAAAGCTTTCCCGAAGCTCTAGGGCCCTAGGGCCTACAATTTGCATATTACTGTACCACGCCGAACTTAGTGGGACGCCCTGTATATATATATATATATATATATATATATATATATATATATATATATATATATATATATATATATATATATATATATATATATATATATATATTAGCTTTGAAATTCTTTGCTATTCATATTTATTTTGTGAAAAGTAATCTTGGGTTTGTAGCATTTCATTACATAGAAATAAGCAACTAGACGAATAAGAAAGAAAACACACTTACCAGTACTATATCTGGACACACATACGGAAATGAATCACTATGCATATGAAATTCGTTTTCATATGCATAGTGATTCATTTCCGTATGTGTGTCCAGATATAGTACTGGTAAGTGTGTTTTCTTTCTTATTCGTCTAGTTGCTTATTTCTATGTAATGAAATGCTACAAACCCAAGATTACTTTTCACAAAATATATATATATATATATATATATATATATATATATATATATATATATATATATATATATATATATATATATATATATATTGCTTGCCAATGAAAGAGAGAGATATTGATTTTCGACGAGTATACCCTATGGTCCAATAATATACATTGGACCAAAGTGTGAGAAAAAATGTTAACTTTTTGTTCACGCAGGTGAACATTCAATTTAATTACTAGCTGAAAACAAAGATGCTGTCTGTATTCGACGTATGTGGCATATGGTTTAAATCTGATTATGATATTTAATTATAAATTGGTAGGTTGGCTTAAGAAGTAGGTAGGTAGTAATTCCGTTTTTTCCCATAGATGGGAGCGCAGCACAATTCGTTCCCATACTAGTTACGCATCTGCGGCAGGTGATTGTCGGATTTTAGTGTTTTTGAATAAAGCTACTGTTCTATATACGCCGAGAGGCTAATCAATCCACTTTTTATGAATAGGATAGTGTAGTTCATTGGATTAGCATTAAGCGATAGAAAACGAAAGGGATAATTAGCCCACATCTGTATATGTGTACAATGTTTTTTGTTTTCCCTTGTATTTCTTTTTATTAATTTATTACATTTTTTACATTAATTATATATAATATTTATTATGTAACACATTTTCTAACTTGGTGAAAGACCGAATCTCTGATAATGAAAATTGCGTTTTATATTTAATATAGTAACGTTTAGGAATGTTTCCCTGTTTTTAGATATCTGGAAACGCCTGATTGCTAGTTATTGGTCACCTGTGGGACAACATATTGGGTCAATATAGGTACAATGTTTTTGCAAACTTGACCGATATTCATCAGCTCTATCCACTATTGTAATTACATGATATTGAGCTGTATTTAAAGTATATTCTGCCATGCAATTTACCTTACTCAAATCTGCCATTGTTGATATACAGCTATATACATAATTTACATTAACATAAATAAGCTCTTATGTGATCATAATATTAGTGATGCTTAAATTCATATAGGCCCAGATTTCTATACCATTTGCCAATATTGAATTGTAAGATTGGTCTTATATATTTCAAATATTGCTGACATGTTAAAGTATTATTATGGCGCAAAGGTTGGTATTATGGAGCATATTGTGAGTATTAATATAAGGGTATGATAGCTAGATACAGTTTTTAGGCAAAAACTGTAGATATGTATTCAATATGTCGCTGCCTAAGCAAAATCAACTTATGTATTTGCTTTCAGCATATACAGTAGATATATTATTTTTTTTTTAAAGAAAACCAGTCACCCTTCTCTGTAGCTCCGGTATGTCCACAGAGGCATGTCCACAGAGAGGAGCTGGAGCAACCAACATTCACTCCCCACGTCAGTGGGGTGAGTGACTATTGGGTCCGAGAGGCGTGTGAGAGTAGACGTAATGAACCAAGGATTCTTCGGCATTCGGCCGCCTATGGTTTCTGCCGAATTTTGCCATGCCGGAATGTTTTTTGTTTCCGAAAGCAGTGTATGTCTCGCTCCACCGAGAGCTCCAATAATTAGTACCACTAGCTTAATAGTAGGGCTTGGATAGAACCTGCGGAGTTCGAAGAGTAGAAGACAATGTTGACAACTCAATGACGAACATCGTCTTGAGTTGATGGCCTAGGAGGACTACGTTAGGATCACTGGCTCGTATTAGCCTTACTGACGGTGGGAAATGAGTATTTCCAATAAATTGGGCACTTCTCGTTACCCACAACGGACTCAATATCCCCCGGACCGTAAGGTAGCACTGGTGTCTCGTCTATCCCATACGAGTGCCTTAGTTGGTAATAAAACACTCGTAGGGCCGCGTTATGTCGATGGATATAGGCCGAGACAGCATATGCGCGACATGCCGACAGTAAATCCATTAACGTCTTCGGCGCCCTGTGGCAGGCCCTTCAGCTTACATCAGGAACCTCTATACCCATGACACAACTTCGATAGACGATTGTGTTAAATACACCATATTGGCAAGCATTTATGAATCCCTCGCTCTCGGACTTTAGCCCGGCTGACCTTAAGAACGCGAAGGTCAGCCTTCTGGATAAGCCAAAATTTTCCATATATTTATAGAAAACCCCATGCATCGGCTTATCCGTGTGAAGCTGCAGAAATATAGCGTGTTCTGCAGCTTTAATTTGGGCGTTTAACCGAAAGGGTTCCAACTCGGTGAGAAAGTTGTGATTTACCCGTTCGGTATCGAAGACGAGGCCAAGTTCATCAGCTGCCCATTGTGCCGCCTTAAACAAAAACGCTCCTATCCCTACATTTTCGTGGTCGCGGACCATGCAGAGGGGGGATCCGATTTTCGTGTCCATTTAACTACCCTGGAAGACCCAAGTTTCAGGTCATCAATATAAAACAGATGGCCGACCTTATGCCTCCGCTTTTCGGAGGCACCGCAGTTGTGCCTACGGGTATTTCGCAGTGTAACGGATAATGGCAGTAGTGAGATACAAAAGAGAAGGGGACTCAAGGAGTAACCCTGGAATACTCCTCTTCTAAATGATACCGGCTCTGTCTGGACTCTATCATTACCGGATGTGATGGTAAAGCGACTCCTCCAAAGCGGCATCAGTTGTTCAATGCAGCTCACTACTAGACCGGGCACCGCAAGACACCGGAGCTAGTGAACAATAAGCTCATGAGATGTCATGTCAAATATCTTGCGGTAATCGATCCAGGACATAGAAAGGTTTTGCTTACACTGTATGTGTCCTGCATGACATACCTGTCAATCAGCAGGTTCTCCTTACATCCAGAAACACCCTTCTTTGACCATCGTTTTTCATATATCCGTTCGTACAGCCGTTCAACTGCATGGAGTACCCGCATGTACAAGATGCGTGTAAACCTCTTGTAACATTCGTTACAACATTCGAGAACATTATGTCGCCTCCGCCGTTCCAGAAGAACAATGACGTAACTCTCAAATTTTCTTTAAATGAGCAGAAGTAATCATTAATAAGAAAAACATTTACTCTACTTAGTAAAACAATGTCGTAATTGTAGTAAATTATGTGACCGCTAGATGCCATTTGCGCCGTTTAGTATCAGTTGGCGTCTTTTCACTGCGACAATACAGACGCAACTTTCAGTTATGAGAGCAACAACGTCGTAAATGTAAGTGGTAATATCAGATACGATGCTTAATATACAGTGCGTTAGAAAAGTAACGGATAAATTCAATATTTCTTAAGACTGACGTTTCTATCTAAAATCCTTAGACAAGTCGATTTTTATTTTTAATTCCGCTTACTTTGGTGTAATATGCAAGATGATATGTGACGTCAACTATATTTATTCTAAATGGCCACAATATATTTTTTCGGCAGATTCTGATAGACGAGTTCTCTATGAGTTCGGCAATGTAGCACACTTTATGTTTATTTTGAGAAACAGAGGTTTAAAGGAATTAATAACAATTTAATCATGGCAATCTGCGAGTACACAAAATATCATACTGAGGCATGGAAAATAACAATTGGAAAACACAATATTGTTCCTAAACACATTTAATTTAATACGAGCGAAATATCAATAAGAATACAGTGAACAAGAAAACTAAGAGTAAAACGTAGTAAGAAACAATGAAAAAGAATAGGAGCGTAGGTATAAATAAATATTAATCTAAATTTATGTTCGAAATTGCCACAGTTTTCTCTTAAGCACAATTCTAAACGATTGAATGTTTCCGCCCAAACATTATCTAAAAAAATCGGAGACAGTGCTCTTATGTGGTGCTGTATTCGTTCCTTCAGTTATTCCAGATTCCTCATTTTTGGAGAGTAAACTTTGCTTTTCAAGTCAGCCCAAAGGAACAAATCCAACCCGAGCATGCCGAGAAGATCGAGCATGCCTTTCTACAGGTCATCTTGGACTAATCTACCGCCCGGGGAACAAGTCGTGTAAATATTGACGGACATTTACTGCATAATACCCCATCTTGCTGATACCAGATTTCATTGGCTGGAACGTTTGGATTGTCAATATTTGGAAACAATACGGCAAGTGCGGGGAATAAGTAGAAAATCTAAGAAGTGCCTCCGGTTAAATTTCCATCAAAGAAATATGGCCCCTATATCCTACTTGCTATCATACCCGCCCATGTACATTTATTTTTTGTGGATATTGAGTGTGAGCCTCAATTGCCCAATTTGGCCTGTAACTATTCCAGTATCTGAAGTTTTGCCTGTTCACAACGCCATGTACGGAAAAGGTCGCCTATATTGCCCAACTGATAAAGAGTTCGTCTACAAGAATCTGCCGGAAAAATTGTATATTTTTGCCATTAAAAAAAATATCGAAGACGTCACATCCGGAACACCTAGAGCGCTATTTTATTTTATATCAAAATAAGCGGAATTAAAAATAAAAATCCGAGTCCGTGACCGAAAATTTTAGAGAGAAGCGTCAGTCTTAAGAAATATTGAATTTATCCGTGACTTTTCTAACGCACTATATAATGTTGAAGAAATAACCATGTAATGTACTTTGTGTCATTTTTACCACGGACATATATGGCCCGACTCGGACGAGTTTCCTAGATATTTTTACAATTTTTACAAGTGTTACGTGTTTTTATTTGGTTTCATACTTTAGGAAAGCAATGAAGGTACTGAGATATTTGTTTGACTTGTTTTTTTAAATGCAAGAATAACGACACAACACCAAAATTCCCTATCAAATTTTACCATATTGTCTGTCCTTTTCATCATACTAACTTAGAGTTCTCAAGAAATACCCCAACGCACCATTTTTTTAAAAGAAATAATTACACCTCTTGCCTGGAAACTAAAACGTTACAATGTTAGATTCGTTTTTGCCTTCTCTTATAAAATCGGTGTTATTATACACTTATACAGTATTTTTCTGTCTATAGCGTATGACTTTCACGAAGTGATTATGTGTCGTATGGTTGTCGTGTAGAACTGCGGTTCAGTGACTTTATTTCCTTTTAAATAAATTAGGTGCTAATGTGGTGATTTTCGTGTGAACTTAAGTAAGGGGTTGCACATATTCTTTCGATGCACGTTTGTCCTAATACGCAAATAATAGGTTAACTTGCTTTCCGCGCATAGCATGCAATTCCCAATTCAGATATCATACTTAGGCCTGAAGCTAATTATCTCAGTTTATTTGTCGCAATAGCAGTGTGCTGTTGTACTGCGTATTTTTTACGACCATGATAGAAAGCTGAATCTATGATTAAAGTAATATTTTCCTCTCTTTAGTAAAAAAGTAATAATATATGTCAAGACTAAGAATGATATAATACCCCAGTCAAAATAAACATTTGAATAACTCGCATAAAGCTGAAAATTGGTATAGGTCTTATATACACTATTACAAATAATATATGAAAAATCCCCACCGATCCCACATATGTTAAAAAAATATTTAAGGGCAAAATTCAAAAATATCGTTTTTGCATTTTACCGTAAACGGTGTCAGCGTAAAGTAGATCAGACAAAACAATTTTGTTAATGTCGTAGTAAACAAAAGTAGTACTGAAAAAAAGCTTTTTCCGGCACTCCTTTGGGTAGAAAACCAAAATATAAAAACTGGCCAAGAACGAGTCGGACTCGCGTACAAAGGGTTCCGTACCATTATCTATAAAAACGTCAAAAAAATCACGTTGTTGTATGGGAGCCCCTCTTAAATATTAATTTTATTTTAATGGTAGTATCTCGTCTGACCGGCGACTCCGGCATTTATTAGCATATAGATTCAGGTCCATGTCAATTGTTGTATGGGAACCCCCTTAAATATTAATTTTATTTTAATGGTAGGATCTCGTCCGACCGGCGACTCCGGCATTTATTATCATATATATTCAGGTCCATGTCCATTTGTTGTATGGGAGCCCCATACAAAGATTTATTTTATTCTGTTTTTTTAGTATTTGTTGTTATAGCGGCAACAAGAATACATCATCTGTGAAAATTTCAACTGTCTAACTATCACTGTTCATGAGATACAGCCTGATGACAGACGGACAGACGAACAGCGGAGTCTTAGTAATAGGATCCCGTTTTACCCTTTGGGTACGGAACCCTGAAAACCAATGTATTTGCTTATATTGAACGTCCTATGATACATACAGGCCGCGTAGGCGTTACAGAGTGCGTTATTTTCAACTTTTGGAATAGCCATATCTCAGGAATGGTGAGCTGCATGGAAAAAAAGTATTGAAACAATTTTTGTAGAGAAATGTATGTTCTACAAGTTTTGTTTGACCTATTTTCACGCCAACACAACGATAATTTTGACCTTTGACCTTATATAATTGTTTTACCAGATGTGCTATCGGTGACCATTTATTATATTTTATTTATAGTAGTGCGTAGTTGAGACCGGTACTAATTTTTAGACTAAAGTGGCAGTTACAATTCTTTGGGTGATTACTTATTATTATTAAACTTCACCCAATGCATGAACTGTTTCACTATCCTCAGATGAGTTTCCGAAAATTAATTAGAAATGTTCCTGGAATTATTATACCGGGTGTTCCATTTATGCCGCCTTCCTTGATATCGCATAAACCGTTCAAGATATAAAAATGCGTTACATATAAAAGTTTCTTGACTTCATACGATGGACTACATAAAATTATTTGCTACAGGGTATTCCGTTAGGGGTGCATATCACGCGATTTACTTTTCTTGAATAGAACACCCTATATTTTCTTGCATTTTTGAGTTTGCGTGAAATTCTAGTAATATTTCATATAGCACATACAGGGCTTTCATTTAATCCCGTAACCCACGTGATCAGTTTATTTCTGTTTACTAGTGAATAAAATTTCTGTAAGTTTAGTATTCCAGAAATTACAATGTAAATAACTAAATAACAGTCCCTATGAAATGTCAATTCATAGACTAACAATTCATAGCCATAATTCACAGGCGATTCGATTTCCGATTTTTTAGCGAATTTTACTACTGTTTTACCGGAATAGTTGTAACCTGAGAATTAATCTTCTTGTATTAAATAATAGTTCTTTTTAGAACTGGAAAAATTTTTTCATATACTTACGTAAGTTGAAGGTAAAAAATTAGGGTTATATTTATTTATTTATTAAATTTTTAGTGTTTAAAAATGACGTTTACGCCAGAACAAGATGCCTTTATTTTAATGGCACATTTTCGAAATCATATACGGAATGAAGATGGTCGTAGAAGGTGGTAGTCGAAAAAGTGTCATAAGTTGTTAATTTTTACATAATTTATTTATTTCCTTCGTGCCATATTTGCCGTATTGCCCTCCTTATCTTATTTTGTTATTATTTTAAGGTAAACATGCAAATATGCAAACCATAATCAATAAGTGCTGACATAGAGACTAGGCCAAGGCCGGCTCTATTTAAATTAGAAATTACCATAGGCCAGCTCTCGAATAACTAATTGTGATTATATTTCTAGCGACATATAACTGAAACGTATTACTTTCCGAAATCGGACACTAAATCAATTTTCAGTTTTAAGGTCCTCATATAGCAGCCTAATCAGATTGAAGACTCGGTAATCCATTTAATTTATTTTGAATACAGGTGGTCGAAATTAATAATCCACATGTCACGACAAAAACACTGATTGAATTTCCTACCTGAACCCCATTTCGGCATTTTAATATTTTATCTGGAAATATCAGCTTGTCAGGCCTACTTTTCATCATGAGTTTATAAGCTATAGGGGTAAGACGAGCTTCAGTAAAAACCTCCAGCTCAATCATGAGTCAGCTTATTTTAAGACCATTAATATTTCACGTGTTTTTGTCTCGGCACGGAAGAAAGCATTTGTCTAGACCCATCCCTTGATCGCGTTCGGACACTGAGAATAATATGTTAGTAGAATCAAGTTTGAAATTGTGCAGGATACACCAAACAGCATATTTATTATCATGATACATTAATTTCCATTCGGTAAACGTGAGATATTTTACTAGTTTACCAAAGCTTTTCATAATATGATAATAGTATATTATATACCGCGGGACTGACGTAGTACCACTTCATTTAAGTATAAAAATGCAAATATTGGGTTATTCTCGCAGACAGGGTAGGTTCTCTTTCGTTGCGGAAGTACGAAAATGTTATTGTAGCCTGATCAAATGGTGTTCAAAAGTGACATGGCTTTCGTAACATGGCTCCGGTGGAAGGTGTCTCACCGGAATTATGTGTTTTTTGGGCTACTAAAGAATCTAAATTTTGCTGCCTCGCAGTAGCGGCTTACGTACTGCTAAGGAAAAGGAAATTTTCGGAGCTTTCCAGGTTTTACGCTCATGTTTCAAACAACGTATCGTATGAAATATACCATTATATTCAAACTTGAAGAGGATTAAATACTGCATCTCACATTTAGATGTACATAATTATGTGATTTGAAAACAGCCACTTACGTGAAAAAATTTGTAACAAAAAATTTCTGAAGCAGCAAATTTTGCGTTTATTAAGCCCCGAAATTTGAAATTTGGAACAATATATACGCATATACTGATCACTTCTCCATTTTCCCTCTACATGCTTATTTGACCAATATGAAGGGGTTCAATAATAACAACTCTACGCTGTAAATATGAACCCTCCACCTCTTAAACCCCTCTTCCCAAATCTAAATTTCTTCCTACTCCATTTTTTAAATTATGAGATTATAGAATTTACAAGTATTTTGTAGATGAAATGAGAAGTAATAAGTTTACTTACATTTACAAGACAAATGAAGTAATTGTTCAATACATATTGGAGAAAAAATCATTGGTAGACCATATACTCAACTGGAAAAAAGAATACGTATAAGTTTTAGTATGAAGATACGATATAAAGAAAATACCTGATAACAATGTTCATTTTAATTTACTCTCTTTCATATGGCTGGGACTGCGGAATGTAGGACGTTCAATGGACGATGATGAACCAGGCTCTTCAGCACTCGGAGTGGCAGGCTGTGATGGCTGTTCTTTAACTGCAATGCCATCCAGTTATTATGTTGTAAAATAACGGATAAATTCTTCATTTTCTTCTGACATTGGTGCAGCAAACGGATGGTCGTCTTCTTGCTCCTCGGGGTCGTTGCTCATCGAAGTCAGTTTATTGCAGTTTTCAGAAAAGTTGGTAAAAATTGCCTTTTTTCGACTGACGATGGCGACCTTAAAACTCAGTTTAATTAGAAGTTAGAGAGGTCATTCGACGCAGAGTTTAATGCTCTTCAACTTTGAATACAATGATATTTTCCACACGATGCATCGTTTGCAACATATGAGCGGAAAACCTGAAAATATCCGAAAATTTCGAGTTTATTTCGTGTTCAGCACCCCAAAAACATAGAAAGCGTTGAGAAACCTTCCGTTGAGAAAAACTACCATTTCATCAGGCTATTAATTTTACTAACTTTATTAAAAATTGTATTTGTAAACATGTTGAATAGCAAGCAGATATATAGTTCACAGAATATGACGATTCAACTCAAAATTATTTCCTGATTTACATTTATTCTTGCAACAGTCCATGGACACTTAAGATTTATTACATAACCGTATAACAATTTCATCTAAGCAGGATTTATAAGTGCTATTTTAATAAATATGTAATGTACGATTCATTTTTTTTATGAGACTGAACCTAAATAATTACCACAATACTATATTTTTAATGGTGCAAAAGAAAATAATTCTAAATTTATAGCTTAATTAATCCAGAAATCAAGTTTTCGAAATCATACTAAATTAAAAGTTTATATATTTTTTTCATTTTAATTGGTACTAAAGGATCGAACAATATATACGTGAACCCATAGTCAAATAAATAGCGATGTTAAATTCAGCTTGCATACACAAACATAATGTAAAAAGAAGGAAGGCATATTACCAAAGTATTTCGACCTCGTTTCACATCCAATACACCAACATTACTATTAAACATTTTCGGGCTCAGTTAATGACTTTAAGCTCCAGCTTCGAAATTAATCTTTAAAAATAACCATTATTTATAAACTCACGTTTTAAGACGCTAAATGGATTTCCAGATAGTTAAGGTGTCAAATAAAATGTATTCCTTAAAGAAAGTTATGATTATAATACCTATAGATATAATATATTAATGTGTGAAAATAAAAATATTTTAAAATTCTTTATCATCGCACCTACGTAATTCCTGTCAATGATGATCACAGGCTGCCAACAGTAGATATGCAATTAGTTTGATTTTCCTATTTAATTTTATCTTCACGTGGTACTACTTTAGCTGCTTAGATACTCTAATTATCCTTATATTAGTACACAAAAAATTAATCATATGCATGTACAAATTTTACAGCAACACTAGAGTATGTATATCGAAATGAGTTTCATGAAAATTTAAATAATGATTATTTAATAGATTTAACCTTTCTTACTGACGATGATTGTTTCGATTTATCAGATTATTAATTCCATAATTACCTATATGAAAACAAACTTAGACCTAATAAAAATTAGGATTTGTAAATATAAAATATAGGCATTTAACATATTTTTTCTGAATTCCCTCCAATGTATAAATGATACGTATTTCATAATGTGGACTCAAAAACACAGAAGCATCTTCTAACTCTGATTAATGCAGTATAAATTAAAAGTGAAAATACTTAAAAGAAATACATTTCACTGCTCATAATGAAACCTAGATTGTTATAGGCATTTTGTGCAACAGTGTAAATATGAGTTATAGGCGCGTTCATTGTAACGTGATATTTTCGTCGCAAATAAATATCTTATTTAATGTCAAATAATTTACAATTTATTTTTAAATATCAACGAATATATAAATATTTCATTAGAAAAGTAGCAGCTGAGGGTAGACCCGCAAGGGTTGTAACTGCTACAATCTCGTTCTCCCACAGGCACCTGAAAAGGAGAAAATAAAATTAAGATTTCGGCTAGTTAACTAGGTATGTAAATATTAATTAAGGGGTAGGTGTGGGTTAGTCATAGGTTATTCCATAAGTCTACTTACCGATTCTCCTTAAGTGGTGTACTCGTACTTTTCCTGGGTTAGCTTATAGATTGAGCCTATATGTGTATAAGGAAGTTTATCTCTGATTCTTCATTGTTATGTTCATGATTATTTCTTTGAGCTGCTTGAGAAATCTACGAATTCCTATATATATGGTTTAGAAATTAGTATTAAAAGCAGAATACAATGTTAAGTACTCTACATAATGGTCTTACTAAAATAATCCCTTCCATGTACTGCAGGCGTTTCCATAACAGTAAGTCCTGTATATATAGTGTAAAGTTTGATAAACATGATGGAATTATTTGGCGGTTTCGATGTTTACTTTGCGTCTTTCGCCGGCCTGCGGCCTGGCTGTCAAATGCGTGAAATCATATGGTGAGCGGTTAGCGATTAGCGGTAGACCTACGTTGTTCGGCCGCATTCTTCGCTAAGCACGTTTTCAACATTTCGTCTACGAATGTAGCCATAATATTTTCAACTGTGAATATTATTTTGACACTTCTAGTAATCGTGATGCAATCTTGCAAGGAATACCATATTTCACTCCTGGAAATACAGTACCAATATCTAGTAGAGAGTACAAGAGATAGTCAAACAATGAAATTAGTCGTACTAACTGCGACCTACGCTCCTTGAAAATATTAGGAAAATATCTCCTATTTAAGTTTAAACACCATTAAGTATCTCACAACCTCAAAGTATTGTAGAAAGCCTTCCAAACCAAAGAAATCATTGTTAGCTTTAAAATACTTTTTGGACCAAAATAGTGACATTTGTCACTATTTCAAAATTGCTTGAAGTTTTTGACTGGTGGATAGCAATTAAGAGAACTTCGTAATAATCAATCATCCGTTCTAGGATTCAATCTTTTGCTATTTTGACAAGTGATTTTCGTTGTGCTATTGTGAGGTGATTGTGGCCTGTGTTATTGTCATGAGAATCACTCCTATTTAAGGATATTTCCCAGCGCGTACTACATTCACGTGGAGGGTTGTACGCCTATTGCTGTTCTCCTGATATTCCTGCTGTTTAGCATCAGAACCTTTTTTGGAGTAAAAGGGGTTTTTCTGTACGTGGTGATCAAACCAATTTTATCCTGGCTGGTGGTGGTTGAGGTTGGTTCCTGAAGTCAGATTGGGTTATTGTTTTGGTGTCTGGGTTCTATCCGTGGATGTGTGACCTTCTCATTCACTTTGGCATTCACAGTGAGCATTCTTGTGTGTACTCTCAACAACCCCCATGCACGAGTTCCGGACTGGATGTCTACGCACACCAAGTTTTTAAAACCTTCTGTATCGCTCTTATTTTAAAAAGCTTCTCCTTAACCGTTTTCTATATTTTATGTAGAGATAAATATTCGTTGTTACTTGAGGTATTTTCATAACGAGAGGTATATATAGTACCTACTTAAATATCAAACACTTAGTATTGTGGAGCATTTTATAAACCAGGTCCGCAATTACAATTTAAAGGTTTTAGTATTTACATTTTGCTGTTTCGTGTTGGCGAATATTTTTTTAACTGGCACCGTTTCAGCAGTGTGTATATTGTGTATTATCTTACTGAACGTTATTTATAATATAATTATGTACAAAATTGTGCGGTAACTTTGTACAATTGTCACATTAACGCTGTTTATCATTTTCTTTATTGAAGAGAAAAACATGTACCCATTTTTTCATTAGATTAGTTTCATTAGATTGCGCATATATAACCTTGTTTTTGCACTGTGTCACCTTAACCGTACACATTGTTGAATTCGGACGTTAGTCTCATATATTTTATAAATTACATATATAATTTTTTTTCTGCTTTATTATAATTCTCTATTGTGCGGGTAAAAGGGCATAAGTCAGAAAATAGCCAAAACCACTTAACTATATTGGTGAAAGTGCCGTCTGCTAAAGATGTGTCTGGTAAAGTCGGCTTAAGACAACTCCTATTGCTAACACTTCAACTAATTGTGTTAAATAGGGCCTAACTACCACAACAGCGATGACACATGTAACTTAATTCCCATTTCATACAATGCTTTTTCGATATAAAAGATTTAAGTCAACTTGTGTCTGAAATACCAGTATTTCTTCTGTACCAGTATTCAGACTTCATTCGTTTTTACCCAATGAGTAAGTAAACAAAAGCATCTGATATGTTGCAGGTGCTGCTCTATTTCTGTAAATGTTGTGCATATTTTAGTATATTTGTGTGAGAAATATCAGAACGTAAAAAGAGTTTTTTTTTAATAAAATGCTGTTCTATCCATTTGGATTGGGGCTTATATTACTGTTTTTGTAAAGTTTTTGCATCATTTGGGCTTAAAATAATTAAGTACAGTTTAAATTCTAGAACAGCTTTTTTTTTTTATTTGACCCAGCCCGTCTTCACTGTAACTGGTCGGCTCAGGGTAGTGTCTACAAGCTTACCCCCTAGCTTGTTTGATTGTCTTTGTCGTATACTTTTCTTTGTAGTAAATTTGGGGCGTTACATCAAAGTTTACCGAATACATATATTTATAAACTTTGGTTACATCATTTTGAAATCATGTTTGAAATTGTTTGGAAAAGTAGCATTGATAATGGGGTTTACAAGACTAATTATTGATAAATGATAGAAAATGCTTGAGGCGCCATTTTATTTTGCTTGGTGTTAGTGATATCTCATTTACTGAGATTGAATTAACTTGTTCCCAAATTTCATGAGTAATTTATTTAACTAGGGAGAAAATTAACACTTTTTCTGCCGCAGTTAACAAATTCGAGATGAAATCGAGGCTAGGAAAGTAGCCAAGGCCATATGTTTATGTTTACATTAAACATTTTTCGGCAATTGTTTAAAATGAATGATCATTTTGTAATATCTTTGTATAACATGATTTCAATAAAAATCATGGTTGGCGAGTATTTCCTTGGTTACTGTGGATATATTATACGGTTATTTTTTGTTTCATGTGTAAACAATATAGTCGTTGTTTCTGCAGAGACTAATAATTTTCCCTGTCCAGACAGGCAAAGTTCACAATTCCTGTCTAGGAAGTGCCACTTTGGGGTGTAGGAACGCTGCAAAATCATCTTCTTGCTGTCAGTGGGAGAAATAATGATTTTTTGTCCTGCCTTTTTTTTCTAAATGATGGTAAATGATGGGAAAGGATTTCCTCGATTTTTTTTGTACCTGCCTGGAGTTTTACTAATTTGACGACAAAATTGAAATTTCATTTATTTGGTTAGTAGGTAAGTAAAAGTAACTTTCAAAAAATATTTTCATTTGAAAAGTGAAACGTGTAATAAAAATAATAACAAAAAGCACTTTTTGGTAAAAAAATAACATCACAAATTAGAAAACATATTATAAAAAAAGCGTATAGTGTTTTTATTTCGTATTCCAGTATTTTCCTCACAACAATTCCATTGCACTTCATCATGTAGAGCCTCTTAATTTCCCACCTGTTCTATGAATTAACTCCTTACATTATTTCAGTGCAACATTCTCCATCCAGTTTTTCTGATAATGGTTCAACAAACTTTGATTATATTGCAATTTTATCTGATTTATATATGTCATTATATATGTCAATTTCTTCTAACTCTACCAAATTAAATGAACATCCACGTTTGAAGCAACTAACTCTTCATATTATCTGCATTAATATCACTACGACCAAATGGTAGAACCATTCTGCCATAGTGATTCGACCCTAGCGATTTCCACCTGACATTGGCCGTTAAATTTTTTTTGACAATTCTTTTCGCCTCCTGAATTTCAAAAAATGTTCATCGAATAGTGGAGAGATCCTTCAAGTCATAAAACTGACAGCTCTTTCCTAAATTAAAATTTTATCCAGCCTTCCAAATACCCTATCCGCAGGTAAATATGAATCCACATCAAGTTCTTTTCTTCACTCAACTTACTATACAAGCAGCACAGATTGGTCGGGGCGACGCGATGTGACGTGTCGATAATATAACCTGAAGTCGGTAGCCGAAGACCGCGCGACATCGTACCGACCAAGATTTATACCAAAATGGTCACACAAATTCTGTTCGTTCCGACCGACGTCGTACATCCGACAGACAAGTCGCTTTAGATAGAAATTATTATATCTATTACGACGGCATTTTAGGTAAGGTAAATTAATCATACTTCGACGTCATTTTATATGTTGCAAAAAATGTTACTTACGTTTCCTCTAATTTATGTATAAAGTTTTAGATATTAAATAGACAAGCATAATCTTTGTACACCGTTTATACCAATTTTGTGGATAATAAATATTAGAGTGTGTTATAGTGTAAGTTATTGTTTCAATATGGTATATGTCTATACAATGTAGATTTATTATATTTATACTTTTAAGAATACAATTTTCGGTACTTGGATTATGTTAATTATACAGAGGAGATATAGGTGTACATACATATTACGACTAACCTATATTTCGATAGTTTTCAGAGGTACGTACTTTCGGAGTTGAACTAAAGTGAAAAGTTAAAATTGTGTATTTGTTAATAGTGATAAAATGGATACTTTTAAAATCATCCACTTGGTCAAGCCATCAATAAAAGATTTATATAACACTTATTAATACAATATGACATCCGGGATTATCCCCATGCCCGGGTCCATACAAACATCCACGCGCAGCAGACATCGTGCACAAGAGGATAAAACTAGAAAAAATTACGTCGGCCTATCTAACATATCATATATCATTTATTAGTATTTATTACCATACTAGTACTATTACCGTACTAGTATAGAACAGGTCGGAATGCTGACGTCGACTTTGCCGACGTCATTACCACGTCGGCAATGGCGGTAACTACCAAGATCCCACCAATTTCGACGATATGCATAACACTATAATAGGGTCATAACAATTTTGTAGTCATTGTATGTATAATTTTATTATAAAATTAGTGGTAAGTTAGATTTAGTGTGGTTTATGCTGCTTGGGTAATGTATCAACTTTCAATTGATACATTTCCAATACGAACACTGTTATATGCATCATGCATGATGAAACAACAATATATTTTCTGGACAGTTATTTGCTCTTCAACTCCAAATTAACAACAACCTTTTCACTTTATTTTGCAATAGATTTATTATGCAAACAAAAAGTATATACAGGGAAAACAAATGATATAGAAAGCACTTTTTTAACGCAACAGCAACTGCATTAGATACGAGTATTTTCATTAAAAACATTAATTAAGGTTCATATCTTTATAAGTCTGTCGAATGACTTAGTGTTTTAATTATAGAATTTTTCATAAAAATGTTAACGAAAATTTCGCCACCATTTTTAACAAATCAGGGGCTTGTTTTTACGTAAGTTACCATTATGCCACACCAAAAAAAAATTCTAAAATTTTTAACGTTGTCGTTAATTTCACCGAATTTGTACCTCCCATAATAAGAAAGTTTTCTTTTCTTTCGGCCGGCGCGATACCATAGGTTATTGTGAATACAGTATTGAATGGTGTAGTTAAGAGCTATTTTACAAAGAATAAAGTTTATAAAAAGTGAAACTGCGAATAGATCCTCCTGTGTAATGCCTTGCAAAAGAACATCCCATTTAAATAATTTAATGAGATTTTCCAAATACCCGAAAGGGTTTTTGATGTAGCTTTTGTGATCATTTCCCCCTTTGTATGTGCATCTAAACACAAAACCGCGAGGTTACGAAATAGAAGAGGCCTTTCATTTAGACGGTTCACCCAGGTCAAAGTTAGTCATATGAAAAATCGTCCTTATAAAATTATCCGTTTAAAATCAAGATAGCGTACTCGAGGAGAGAATGAATAAACGCAGTGTCAGACCCGTTGCGGTTTGGAGAGAATTGGGACACGCCTGTGCTTTTTTAAGGGTTTTAAATCTAACGTTGATATTTGTTAATCGGGAACACGATCCTTTAAGATAACAAACAGATTACATAATCCTTTCACAAAAGTTTGTTGTTTGTCTTATCGAAAGGAAAGCCGAAATCCATGAAATTCGTACCCATGGAACTATAAATAATATATGTGGAGTATAACTTCTAGTTAGTCCTTTAAGCTTAGTCATAATTAAATAAATTACTGAATTTTGTTGTCAACATGTGTATGTATGTATGTTCTTCATGTTAATCCCAATACAATTCCTTGAATTTTAAGCGAAATACAAATCACTACACTACACTCTCGCCCTCTGATGATGATACTGCTAATTACGGCTGGAATTTTAAGATAGCGTATCACAGCTGCTATCCACCTTACCGAATTCTGAATTACCTTGGATTCACCCTGTTTTCTTTATTATCTGCTACTACACTTTGTAAATAATCTGGAATTTTATAATTTCTCTGTTTGTTGCTATTTTTTTTGTTTGAATATAATAAGTTATTATTATTTCTTTACCTAACTAACTTAGATAATCTAACTGAGATTGATAATGACTTTCATTATTCAATTTAAATGAATTTCGTAATAGGTGTTTATTCAAGGAGTCATATATAAAATTTCTTTATTATACTTGGGTTAATACTTAGGTAATAACAATATATTTGAACAATGATTAAGATTTTCTGATACTGCTCCGTTAATATACAGTAACATAATAAAGCACAAGTATGAAATACCAAAAGTATATGTGCAGCATAAAAAGAAGATGGGTACCTACTTTGCTCTTCGAATATTATAAAATTATTGTGTATAAAATTTTACCGCCCATATTTTGGCCGAGATAAAGTTATTTTATTTGTATAACATTTTACTGTGTATAATTATAAATTTTTATTATCCAACTACGAGAAAATTAAGCGCCAGCCACAGGGCTTTATTAAGTTAATACCATAATTTAGTTATGCATTGGATTGGAGATACTAAAGAATTGTAGTAAATATTATTATTTTTGATAAAGCCATATTACCTTTGGACGATAAAACCGGCATAAGGCTTCTCATGTTTTATTATGTACTTTCTGAGATTACCAGATCATTTCTAAATTACCAGTTTCTACTACAGCGTTGATGAGGTATTAAAATATAAGGTGTGAGGCCGAATGATTACTAATCCGAATGCAGTAATCTGGTAAATACGCTATTATCTGCTAAATACGCTATTATCTGGTAAATTCCCTGAATATTTTTTAAATTTAACACAATTTTGATACCCATTGTATACATAATATAATAGAAAAATAGTGATAAATTATAAATTGTGCATCATTATACTCGTATAAGTCCAAGTGCCTGTAATATTAACGGGTATGTGATCGATTCTAGGCAATTCCCATATAAAACGAATGTGATGTTATTATAAATATCATAATGATAATACATGCCAGTAATACCTTACATTACTGTAGCCGTAAAGTTGTTTTATGGAAAGATGTTTCTATTAATTGTTTTAAACAAAGATCTGATAATGATATTAAACTTATAAAATATACTGATGTAGTCTTATTAACTGAGGTACCTAATTACTGATTTTCTAAACCATTAGAAATTCTTGAGAGTTTTACGTCACACCTGTATATCTCTGGTATGTTGTAAATAATGTATAATACCCGAGTACTCTTAAGGTAGGTATTTTCAACGTTGATGTCTGGGTTAAATAAGATGTTAACAGGTTCCATAATCATGTAAGATATACGGATGTAGTCCTTTTAAATGGTTTTATTCAGCTCGACTTCGTATATTTGTTTGTTTGTTTGCTTCAAATCTTCCAACAGCTTTTTCAACTACTTCCCAATGAGGTAGAGACTTGAAATTTGGTACGTGTATAGTGTATTTTTTTAAAAAAAAAATTACGAAATTGTATTGTCACCGGAAACAATAAAATTTAGTATTTTTTTGTTACAAAAAATCAAAATGGCGGACTTTCAATATTCACAAAAATAAAATAACAAAGCACATTGTTTCAAATGTCACTGCTGTGTCCCCAGGCATCGGTGAAATGATGCAATCTACACCTGTGAGACGTTCCTATTTCGAGGTATACAAAATTTTTCTCATGAATCGTCACTAAGAAATATAAAATTAATGCATGTGATATGTAGAAATAATTAAAATAATAAATAATTAAAAATGTATCAGCAATCCTTTGTGTACATATCCTAGGTTATGCAACCTTTTACAAGGCTAAGGTATTGTTACGCAATCGTCAGAAGCGATTGTGCACGATATACTGAAAATTCCTTAGATCTAGGGAAAATCTGCACAAACTGACAACATCGCATATGGGGGGGGGTCTCAACCCTCTAGGACTTCTCAAAGCCAAGATACACCTCTGGCCCTATTTAGAATGGTTGCGGTATGTTAACATGTGGACTACCCCCTGTAGAACCCTTCTAGACGCCTTGTATACAAACTAGAAAGGGATGGAATAAATGAGCACAATCTAGAATTATAGGAAATAATCGAGAAGCTTCTAGAACTTTACAGAACATTGAAAATAGTATATGAGGCAGCCGAACGCGACATTGTCAGTCTAGTTTAAACGCTTTTAAAGACAAGATCAATTAACAAGTAATTAAAAGTGTTTAGTAGTGATTTATCATTGCAAACAGTTGTAACTTGTTGTGTTTGGAAGTTAATAAAGTGAATTTGGATTCTGAGCATTACTCACTTACTTTACGAACTCAGTCGCGTAACGGTATATTGGAAATAATGTTATCGGATAACATTATTTCCAGTATACCTTAGCCTTGTAAAAGGTTGCATTCAAATTTTATTAGAGGTATATAGTATTCAAAATGTTACCACTTTTATGCACGTGACGCTCTCTGACCTTCACCTTGTTACGTTCACTTTTAGTAGTTAACTATTTTGTAATCCGAAATGTGTTGGAGGTATATTTGACGGATTTTGAACAGTGACTACTCGTACCCTTTTGCATGTGTTTAATTCAGGTCCGCATATTCATTGCTTCCATTATTCTATTGTCTATAGTCTATTGCATTTCGTTCATATTGCCATAGCGCATTTTCTGGGTCGTTACCACAAATATCTTTGTTCAAATCTGTGCTTTCTTAATATTTTGTGATGGACACGTGCAGTTCTGTAACGCTGCTCTATGATATGCTTGCCACACATTGGGAGTCGCGTGGGTTTTCGTTTTTTTCCCGGTTCGAGCTGAAGCCGTTTGGCGTGCTAGTAGTGTGTTAAAAATTGTTTTTAGTGGTTTCCCAATTAAATAACGTCGTTGTACGTTCCGATATATCGGGATATAATAGGAGAAGTCACTATTCATGTATTGAGATTTTAGATCTGTACATGCCACCATTCGTGGGATTAATAATAAACTTTAAATTAACACGTTGAAAACCTGCGTTACTTCGAACTGGCGATAGTTAGCTGAAGAGCACAGCGAGATTGTCTCTTCGAAGTCGTTCGTCCAACCATTTAAGCTTGTGTCCTTGGCGTTTTATGTAAGATACGCCACCTTCAGACCACCTTCATACCACCTTCTTTCTTATTTGGTTTTTCTTTGGAACAACCTTTAAGAACACCTGTAAGGACCTTTCTTTTGGAAAATCTTTTGAGGTCCATCGACCCCTGTACTAGAACATAGAGGGACAGGACCATCGTATTGGAAGTTTCCACATAACAGATAAGCTTAGTTTTAAGAATATTGAAAAGGGGATACCCCTGGTCTGATTGACTTAATACTAACTACTACGCTACGTGTGTACGATATAACCTTACACGAGCCCTCAGCTTTCACATGTGTGTTTAATCAACCTATATTTTCTTTTGTATATACCTATTGCTTGCGGAACTTAAGAGTACTCTGAAAGTTAATCGTTGTGTACTTATATGTACCACATTTTTGGTAAATTCTTCTTTTTGTATGTAACTTTGAAATTCTTTTTGTATCACCATAAATTCCAAACCAAATTGTACATTAAATTTAGTAATAAGTTGTTGTTTGTGTTATTTTTCCTTTCTCCCAAACTATTACAGAAAGTGCCCGTAAGAGTATTCGATACCCACGACAACTTGGGAGCTTCTAGCTTAGCTGCGCAAAAACTCATTAATTTATTTTAAATTTTATTTTTATTATTATTTTATTTTTATTATTTTATTTTTATTATTATTATTATTTTTATTTTGAAGAGCTGAGCTAGCTTAGGCAACCTTTTTTATTGCCCACATTAATTCGCGATTGAATTACTCCAAAAAGTGGTAATAACCTTTCATTACAATCGGCCAGTTTAGTAATTTTTTTCACAGTTACACGTGTCTTGGTTGTCTCTAGTTGTAGTGCACCTCAGTTGATTCCAAATTTCTGGCGGCAATGTATTTTTTTATTTCTTAACTTTTCTATAATGTTGCCAATCCAAAAGATCGAACAAATCCTCAGAAAATGTTGATTCGTATACGGGAAATAATCCCATACACTTAAATCCACTTTGAACTTATTTTTGAGCTACCGCCTCCTGTAGCCACTCGAAAGAGTTCACAATTTTTTTTTTGTAAGGCGACAAGCTACAGAGTCCTTTGGGCTTTTGCCATATTCTAAAAAAATAATGTTTCCCATTGTAACTTCACTGGACCGAATACACACTTATATAACGAAAATCCGCTCAGTTAGATGGCTTGGATGCCTTATCAGCTGGCTGTTGTTATTTAATGATTACTCAATCATTCTGATATTGAATAGCCATGATAAATCAGGACGGCAGTTCAGTGTCGAACATTTTGAGCTACTCTGACTTGGGTTTCATATTATGGAATAAACATATCCTTGAACCAGCTGGAGAACTGGGATTCCTCTATCCATCCGTCTTTCGACGTAGCATATTGTGTTTCTGGATAGCACTTCTCGGAGGTCCATCGGGCTTGAACTCCTGTAAGTCCCTTGAAGACAATAAGAGGCGGCAAAAAAGTACCGCTTGCAGATATACAAAGATACGGCATATTCTTTGTATATCTGCAAGCAAGTTGATTCACAACATGATCCACCAGATTTTATGCTGAGTGGTTTTCCATTTTCATCAATTCCGCGAGGTCTACTAGGGTCACTGGTCATTGCAAAACCCACTATCGTCACAGTTTAAAATAATTTGTGTCTTTTCATCTTCCATAAAGTAATATTGTGTAAAAGAGACTTGAGTTTATCGAAAAAATTGTATATTATAAAAAGATCGCAGGCAAGTGTTCTGGCTTTTTAACTGTGAAAGTTGGGTTTCGTTTTATAAAAAGTGGTGCTTACCAATCCTCTCCAGGTCGCCATGTATAAATGTTGTCGGATTTTATGTAGTTTTGAACCAAATCAGGTATTTATCACATCGAAATCCAATTTTAGCCGTGGCTTTTTAACATAGAGCTATCTGTTCTTTGGTTTCTTTGGCAGAGCAGTAGATGTTCCCACTCCAGGTTTTTGATTGAACTTTTTCTCCCATTTATTTAGTTATAAAGAACCGCAATGGGAACGATACCTTTCAAAGGTTTGTCGATATGTGTAGTTATGATTCGGAACGTCGTGTACTGCTGCAGCTATATCTTCAACAGAGTGGTGGGGCCCTTGCCTTTTTTTAACGTAGTTCCGTGACATGGCTTACCCTGTAACAAAAAAGTATGTTAAAATGTCATACAAACTAAGATGTCTTGATAATGTTTAACGATGTAAAAGTTAAAGGTGTTTGCAATTACCCCCAACAGAATGTTGCTATTTACACAAGCAATATTTTTGGGCGAAATGTAAACGAAAAAAAATGCACTGAATATCGTTTTTCAATTGTTTTAGGTACATCAGTTCATCAAATTCTGGCGGTTATGCATAAACATCTTGAAATGCTAGTAAAATATGGTGCTTACTTATTAGGTAGGTACACATAACTTCTGAGAACCATATACCCCAAATTTAACTGATTAATAAACATGTTTCCAATTACCATATGTTTCCTTTCATCAAGATATAGGTCACAGGTATACTACTGCCCTGATAAGCTGAAGTGTTCTGTCTGACCTGAGGAAAGTTTTGAATTACATAGGACAATAATAATTTCAATTTTCTTTTTTTTAAATTTAATAGCATCAACAGAGGAAAAATGGCAATACAATTTATAATATTTTTATTTTTGAAACATCGTTAAATTTAGAAACATGGAAACTCCAGCATATAATTCAAATTCAACATAAAAGTTTTGCACTTATTATGATTATAATAATAATAGGTATACTGACTCGTTTAGTTATTTGGCCGTCTTCGTATGCCTCACAATTAACATTTAGGTCCTTCCAGAATTGAAAACGTGTCTGTGAGACAATTGGTTTTAGAGTTGAAATTATTGTATTTTTACGACTTTCATCTACGTTCAGGAGGCCTTTGAACGCCATTTTAAGTCAGTTTGTAAGTTGTTTAAGATTTACTTCACTGCAATTTATTATATAAGTAAAAAAAGATAATAGACCCCAGTTTTTATTCTGGGCCGAACAATTATCTAACCATATGGTTATATATTCAATGTCCCTATTTTTCTTAAAAATTGCGTAAAACGCAGATATTATTTTTTCAAAAACAGCAGCAATGAGTAATGAATGAATGACAAATATTAAAGCAAAACTGAAAGCACGAGTTGTCTTCGGAGGACAATTGAGTGAAACAAGAATTTTAATTTTGAAAGAAAATCATCAAATAGTTTATAATTAAATGCCAGTATGCTGATAATTTATTTGACGTTTATCTGACACAATTTATTTTCTTGTAGTGCGCTTCGTGTAATTTCCAAAATGAGCCGGTTCGGTAACAACGATTTAAGTATTTACAAGTCGCGAAGAAGTAGCAAATTCAACTTACAAAATTAATACAAAAATATGCCATAAGCCAAATTAATCAGTTTGATTGTTCCTTAAAAATAAAATCACACTTTTTTTGACGTATGTACAATGTACATAATGTCCCTTAATGTCTACAAACCTATTGTCACTATATTATTATATTACATTTATTGATAATTTGCATTTTTTATGTGCTTTTATTGCCTTTTTTTAATTTCTAAACAGACATAGATATAGTTCCTAACATATTTTGAAAGTTGAAAGTGAATCACGAAATCAGAATCCACCCCTATTTTTTGGTGAAGTACTTGAGTACCGGAATACTCCTCCCACATGGGATATTAATAGTTTGCTAATAACACGGTTAAAATGATACGCTGTATTTATACATTAACACCTAACCTCATGTAAACATGCGATACTATGCAAGTGTGAACAAGGACGATCAAATAAATTACGACTTCCAGACCATAAATTATTAAACGGGTTGACCACTTTTAACACCTATAAATTATTCCTGAGCGGCTATCCATTACGGCATGAGTTATTTCTTCACTATTTTGACAGGATGTTTTATATTTCATATAAAAAGGTTTTGTTTCTACTTCTGTTAGAATGTTCTTGCACTCGTAATCCTACCTATCCACAGACCATAAATAAATAAGGAATTAAGAATTTAAAAATACCTAATGAGATATCAAAAATGAAAGTCGAAAGCAAAAGGTAACCTTTTCGAGACTCAAATAAAATACAGGAGTAGTTGCTATTTTACTTTTCATTATTTTACTTTTCAAATGAATGTTCTACCATGTCAAATGGTCGCTCAGTTATTTTATCGCTGTTGTAATTGACTGGGGAAAATCGGTAAAACCACTTACTGTATCCAACCACAAATCAATTTAAATTAAAATTTGTGCTCATATAGTATCATGTTAGAAGTAATCTTAGCATATATACTAGCTATAAATTAATAATGAAATAGAAATTAAACTGAAATACGGGTACATTTAAATATATAATGTAACGAATCTTTAGAAGTACATGTTCTTTCGATTTTCCTGAAGCTCTTCGGAATACTGTACGAATGATCTCCTTTTTAACCTTCAGATTACGATGCTGAAAAAGTTAAAGTTACACGGACCACTGGGCGGGGTACAAATAATATACCCCATTAAAAAAGGACGAAAAACGGACATTATTTTCAAGTAATCATTGTTCACTTACTTTAAGAATATCCAATAACATATGAAACATCAGTTTGTTGCCAATTATATACCAATACTAAAAATAAGTATTTATTGTTACTATACAAAAGAAATACTATATGATTTTTTTTCGTAGGATAAATCACAACATCCAATTTGGTATAGTTAACCTAATTTCGATAGTACACGATTATACATGGAGTAGCTCTACCAATAAGAAATTAGAATGCATGTTCATTTCCATGATAATCAATTTAAAAATTTTGACGTAGACAGAAAACGTGCTGCCAAATTTTGTTATCTTTTAGAAATATTTGTTAAAAAATTATTCGATTGAAGATATCATAAAAAGCAATAGATGACATTGTACGAAACTGAGCCCTATGATACAGTGAAATAAAAAGTACCTACGTATTGACAATTCCTGATGTTTTGTAGTGAAAGAAACTACTCACCGATGTATCGATTTCTACTGGAAGGATAGCAACTATTTTCAAAGATAGGGCATTTAATATGCAAAAATGTATTTGAGAAAAGGAAAATGTGGTTAAAACGATATGAAATGTTACTGCAAAGCAAGTGCAAGACAAATTTATGAAGGAATGTAATAGAATAATTTTGGCCATTATCCAGTCCGATATTTTTAAAGGCAACGCGAGAAATTCAATAATAAGGGCCCTACAAATCTTAGCCCGAATAAGGAAAAGATTAATGCATCGGTATTTAAAAAAACAAAGTATGGAGCAATGATCCAAGCATGGCATGAAGATAATCTGGAGGGGTTAGAAATAAAATGTTTCTTACTTGCCTCTGTAGAACTTGGAGAAGTAATTAAGCATAATTATTGGTTCATTATATGCAAAAGAAAACTGGAAATGGTGCTTTTACAACTAGAAGGATCACTGCAATCTTATTTTTACAACAACTACTTAGGGGAGCAATAACATGTACTAATAATAAATTGCTTGTATCCAACCACATGATTAAATGTGCATTGGATTTTATCTTGCGATAAGTCCATTGGACATGCAGTGCAGTTTTACTGAACAATTTATGCATCTAGATGTGATGGATATCCATTATAGTTTAAAAATAATTATCACAATTACCACAACTCATAATTGAACCCTTGTACCTTGAACAAACATTGAATCAATCTTATATCTGTTATGGTTAGCTTTAATTTTCTGTAGAATGACGTTTTCTCCGCTTATCACCTAGGAGTGAGGGCTTTTAGTATGTTTACCTCTTAACTACTAACCAAACAATGCCAAAACACTAAAATTGCGTCTCTTCCTTTTCCTTCTACAATATTTCCTTGACTGGACGATCAGCTATCCATATTTTTTGAAACTGTGAAAATCAAAGGTATATGTATTTTTAGACATGGAAAGCATCAATACAACTAGGACACAGAACAGGTTTTCTTCATTTCCCTTGCTCATATATAAGGTGCCTTCCCTTTATATTTTTAGTAGTAGTGCAATCAGATCGCGTGATTCACGCCTATATAGCCTGCACACTAAAAAACAAAAACTATTTTTAAATATAACGTACAACAGATAAAGCGAAAAAAATTATCAGTATTGTTTTGTATGTTTACCAATTTCTTTAGAATTACCCCGTAGTTGATTGCTAAATTTAATTACAATCTGCCAACATTGCGATAATTGATGCTTTATAAAATGTGCACATGTATGCTAAATATAGATGCGTTAAACATTATGAGTATATTCAGGCGCGTCTGAGCCAAGTTTGCTTGAGGAATCTTCAATAACATTAATTTGCTCCGAAAGTTTCGGCCAGTAAGATTTTGTTCATTCCCGTGGCTAAATGTTGCAAGCCTTTTCACCACCACTGAAGGATAATACGACGTTAATTTCTTAATTCTGTGAGACTTGCAAAGTTTCATTACAGACTCTTGCCTTGGATTCTTGAATATGATTAATAAAGTTTCGGGATTAGACATTCCATTGCTGTATCGTAGAAAATATTGAATAATGACTAGGTACGTAAAATACCCAGAAGTACGATTCACATTCTAACTAATAGATAGAAATTACTAAAAATATCTAGTACCTAGTATTAATGTCCGGAATACTGATATGGTTTGTAGTATTTTAAAAGCTTTTATTTAACCTGCTATGTATGTATGTAACTATGTATGTTTGTCCGGGTCAAATCTTGCAACTGAATTTTAAAGCAGTTATCCTCAATCGATTGAACTGAAATTTTGAATATACGTTTAATTTGGATGGCAATGCATGTTTAGCTAAGTTATTCTAAATTCAACTTGGCAGACCGCCCAAGAAATTCTAACAAAAAATAATATATTTTTTATAAATATGGTAAGCTTTTATATCATATAAATTGTATAACTTAATAAATTAATGGGTATAAATTAATTTAAAGTATATATATATTTTTTTAGAGCTTTTCAATAACAGCTTGTTTTTCATAACATAACATGGAGCTCATACCTCCATAGTCGTAGTTTGGAAACTTCTTGTTAACCGTAACCCTAGTTTATAAAATTCATGATTAATAGACGAACAGTAATAAAAAGTGCTTAAAATTACAAGTTTAGTATAGGGTTTACACTTAGTGTTACTTATCTCACATGTAGTGGCAAAATGATCTGAAATGCCCTACAAATCAAGTAGGTGCTTTACAGTTTGAGATAGTGTCGAGGTCAGATGTGCAAATAACATCGATAAGAGTATGCGTTCTGCTAGCCACCACAGTTGGTTCATTTACAAGTTGAGTTAAATTATAAGACTCCACAAAGCGATTGAATAGATCGGCAGGGTGGCTGTCAGAGAGCACATCAATGTTAATGTCTCGTGCGAATAAAACTGATTCGCAAGTAGGCAAAATGCTCGACAAACTATTTTCCAATCGTTCGAGAGCTTGCACAACGTCGGACTTGGGAGAGCGATAAAGCACGCCAAAGGCCTTCTTCTCGCCTAATATTTTAGTGGTAATCCAAAGCTGATTAAGAATGTTTTTAATGTCTGAGATTGCCACAGTATACTTAATATTGTTTCTTATAAAAAGCCCCAAGGTCCCGCCTCTGCTATCCATATTTGCATGCTCCAAAGTGGAGCCTAGTATAGACACTACACCGGAGTTAATTTTAGGTTAAGCCATGTTTCAGACACTGCAAAAATATTTATATCCTCCTTAATTATATAATCTTTTAAAATATCAAAACCCCCTATTATGGAACGGATACTTAAATGTGAGAAAGTGAACGAATGTACCATAATATCTAAAATATTCCTATTAAAGTATTATTAGTATTAAAGTAGTATATTAGTATTAAAAAGTAATATAAATAAAAATGTAATTAAAAATTGGTTTTCTTCTTTACGTTAAGTAGTTGCTCAAATTGAGTTACCTTTGGTTTAGATGATAAATATCTAGTGGGTGTGGAAGGGGCGCTAGTACTTTTTGTTTCGTTGTTGGTACCCCACTCATCAAGTGACTCAAGATCTTCTATGATATCGGATGTTCCATTTCTAGGCGCTATATTTCGGCCAACAGGTCTAGATTCACATATGGTGGGCCTATCTTCATTAGATCCTCTATTATATATCAATGATCCAAGTGCCTCCTTTAATCTTTGCCTCTAAGTTTTGTGATCAGGCAATTTGATGATGATACTTTAAAAATGTTCTTACCTCTCTCTCCTACCTCTCGCAGTAAAAGTTAGCAAACTTTTGAGAAAATTTTCTGCTTTTTAAAAAAGGATATGAATTCAACAATTGTGGATTTCTTGGCTTCATTGATAGAATATATGTTTTTGATATTATATTCGCGATTGTTAACTTTTAATATAAGATGTTTATCTGAATTAGTGTGTCCTGGATTAAGTTTTCTGTTTCCACTTGCAGAACAAATATTACAATGTTATTTATTTTTTATTTTTAGTAGAATAAAACAATACTTTATATATTTCTACATAATTTATAGATTATACAAATTACATTAACTCGATTTAGCAAAAATTTTAACATACGGACTATTTCCGAAGTAGGGTTATTAATTTCTTGTTTACTTCATCCGTAAGTTTTATTTATATACACATCATGCTTTGATAAGCTTCATTTAATGATGGATTTTGTTAATGATTTACTTTTTATTTTTAGAATGTACAATAAAAAAGTTCGAATGCAATCGCAATAGCTCTTCCGAAAAATCATTAGCGAAATATATACTTACTTTACATTCATCGCTCGATAATATTTGAGATGTTTCACACTCTTATGTTTTTCTTAAAATAAAATATTAATTTAATGCTAATGAATTGAAAGTCATAAATAATAATGTTTATTGTTGTCTTTCATAGTCTTTTTATATATTCATTTCTAATAAAATATTTTGCAATTAAGATGAACCAACACTTTAAATATATTATGTAATATTATTACATGGTATAGGTGAATTATCGGTTAGAAAAACACATATGAGTCTATAGGTATTATTACTAACCGTAACATATAACAAACAACACTCATAATCCTAAGAAAACAGTCAATGAAAAGTATGTGTCGGGTATACGAGAAGCGTCTAAAAAGAGCATAATAATTATGAAGAGACGGCATGTTATTTTGGATCGAACGGCACACCAAGCTATGATGAGGGCAACGACAGCTAACATGTGTTAAGATAACCTGGAATGACAGAACTTATGGAGTGTGAAGTGCTCTGATGCATACTAAAAACTATTTAGTGTTACGATGACATGAGCATCAAAACATTACGATATAATATATAATTTTATCTTGATAAATTCTGTTTCAATATAGATGAAGATAGAATAGAGTGGCTTGAGATTAGATTAGGAAAATAAATACGTGGTATTTCTCCCGGGCTTCGTTAAACAATAGATAAATTAACATGTGGCTATTAAAAGGTTAATTAGTGACAATTCTACATAATGCACCAAATTATTTCATGCATATTAAGCAACTTCGGATTAATTTTTCCTGCGCTGCACTTAAATATTTAAACGCTCTATCAAATATATTTTATAGAAGAAAGTTGATAATTTATTAAAATTTATTAATATTTATTTAACATATGTTTATCATTAATTTATTAATGATAAATAGCTAATATAATAATGCTTGGAAATCAATGTAAATGGTTACCTTGTGAACTTATAAGAAAATTATAGAATTTTGTGTATTTATACGATAGAAAATAGTTCTAACTGTAACTCTAATACAAATAATACTTAATGTTTCGATGACTCTGGTCTATAGAAATATGTTCTATGATCTCCGTCCTATATATAACTTAACCTATATTAAAAATTAACATTTCTGACGTTAATAACTAAACATAACAATTTTGAGAATAAATGAAAATCTTTGAGTTGGCCTTCAATAAAAGTTACACATCTGTGAGCTCTTTTAAAAATATACGTATTCAGTTGGGAAATTATAGTTCATAATACGTTAAAAAAATACGTTTATTGTCGGATAAATATGCTTCCACTTTTAGATTTTCTACTCTTACGATGATCTGGAACAATTCACAGGATCGCCTTCCTCTACCTGGGCTTTCTGGAACTCTGCAATTCTGGACTGTACCCTAATATCGATTGCCAATCTGATATTTTCCTACTTTCAACAGAAAACAAAATTTTACTGATCTTCTCAGGTTATTTTTTTCAGAATCCGTAACCGAGTTGTTTTTTCATTTCTTTTCTTTTTTTCCTTTCTTCATTTGTTTTTAGTCTCTATATTTGTTTTTATCATAAGGTATATGCCATGCACCACATGCACTCACTTGAGTTTATTTGCGTAGTATCTCACAGATTCACTATACCTTCTTATATTTAAAGTTTACAATCTCATTTCTTATGAACTATCTTTTATGATTTTCTTTTAGATATAATTAAATCAATGGACATTATTGAAATCATGCCAAGTCACCTTTGCAATATGACATGTCAAACAATGTCAATAAATGTTGGAAATTTTACATAACCTGGATCCAATTATAATATTGACATGGTAATATTTCTATTAATTTAACATAATATCTCATTTTATGTCTAGTACTGAATTCAAGGTTGGTATTCAAACTATGTTTTGATATAATAAATAATAATATTTTGTTATATAATAAATTATCTTGTACAATATTTGAGCGAACTATCTGTGCTAATTTATTTCTAATTCCATTATAACTTTGAATTATAGTGTATTTATAGTACTATATACTATATAGTTATTTATGGACGTAATTAGTTATAATATCAACAATTCATATATCCCTACAAATGGTGTATAGAAGATGTATGATTTAACATGATAGTAAATCGTGCAAAGTTTATTTTCATCTTAATATATAAATATATATATATATATATATATATATATATATATATATATATATATATATATATATATATATATATATATATATATATATATATATATATATATATTATATATATATATATATATATATATATATATATATATATATATATATATATATATATATATATATATATATATATATATATATATATATATATATATATATATATATATATATATATATATATATATATATATATATATATATATATATATATATATATATATATATATATATATATATATATATATATATATATATATATATATATATATATATATATATATATATATATATATATATATATATATATATATATATATATATATATATATATATATATATATATATATATATATAATATATATATATATATATATATATATATATATATATATATATATATATATATATATATATATATATATATATATATATATATATATATATATATATATATATATATATATATATATATATATATATATATATATATATATATATATATATATATATATATATATATATATATATATATATATATATATATATATATATATATATATATATATATATATATATATATATATATATATATATATATATATATATATATATATATATATATATATATATATATATATATATATATATATATATATATATATATATATATATATATATATATATATATATATATATATATATATATATATATATATATATATATATATATATATATATATATATATATATATATATATATATATATATATATATATATATATATATATATATATATATATATATATTTGTGAAAAGTAATCTTGGGTTTGTAGCATTTCATTACATAGAGAAATAAGCAAATAGACGAATAATAAGGAAGACACTTACCAGTTCTATATCTGGACATGCACACGGAAATGAACTACTTAGAAGTTGTACAAGTTCTTTCACCTTTATATTGAGGATCTTCAGAGTAGTGTATGACCTGTTTCATTGATCATTTATACTTGTATTTCAAATATTAATACTCCAACACTTGCAGTGACGTTTTATGACTATAAAATATGTTTTATGTGAAATGAATAGCAAAGATCTTCAAAGCAAATTTATATATATATATATATATATATATATATATATATATATATATATATATATATATATATATATATATATATATATATATATATATATATATATCCTTTCGAATGCGTATTTATTTTGGACACGTGCCCTCCATTTTCTGTTCCCGCATCTTGCTAAAAGAATAAAGTTAAATCACAAGAGTAATTACGAAGTTTACATTTCGTAATAAAAAGAACTAACTAGCCAGATTAACTAAAAAGGAGCCGGCGTTGTAAAAAATGTAGTCGTGAAATTTTCCCTCGCCCACATCAAAGCACAATTCCTATGCGCCTATTTACACTAAACATTATATAAAGGGTGCGGTACGCTTTGCTTACAACCCTCTTATTTTGATAGTTTCCAGTTTTAAATGTTACGGCTGAGCCGCGTTTGCGACTGTAATGAGGAATTTTATTATTGGCTAAACTTTTTATCGGGAAAGATTTATAAGGAAAGAAAGAAAAATGTTAAGCAAGTTATTACATTTTTTAGTACTGAAAGTTATTTTCAAATAACTTGTGCAAATGAGTAATTATGTTAAAATATCCATTAGATATACTCCCTTTTTAGTTCGCAGGTACTAAAACCATTTACTAACTGTCACGATAACATGTACGGGATTTCATCCACCTTTAATTTGGTTATAAAACACGCTAGGGTAGTAAAATAAATAATTGGCATACTTTCAGTAGAACATGCAAGGATATATTCGTACTCACAATAAGTTCCTTTGAAATACGGTGTAGGTGGAGTATTTTGAGAGGTAATTCGTTTAGAAAGAGTAGGTATAGCTAAATCTACTTTTAGTTTTCAATAATACGCCACAAGAGGGCGAAGAGAATTGATCATATTTAATCAATATAGGAAAGAGCAGTGACATATAAAAAACATACATACAATAGTTCGTTGGCTCTCACTGCAGGTGTCCATTGGTTGATGTAGAGCCTCTGGATTGTTTTGCTGTGATCGTTGAATTTTCCCAGACGTTTCCATTCTTAACAGATGGCATCTTCAGTGCTTCACGTTCTGTATTCGGAGGCTGAATTCAGCCGCCATTCTACAAGCACACCTAACCGTGCCAACAATTTGGGCTCACGCAAGCGGCATGCCTATGACTTTGTAGGACGTTGATGAACCCGGGAAGATTCTCAAATATATCATGTTTTATCATCAGTATATGCATATGATATTATCCTCTAAAAGGCATACTGGGTAAAATCACGTTTGAAAATCTGTCTATGACATGTCGTGATGACAAGTCGCATTTTTTTAATTTTTGGGGCATTTTTGGATTATTGGATATCTTACGTTGTTTGAATATTTCGTTGTTGATATAGCGTATTAACAATAAAACTCGACATCCAGACAGACAGACGGAAGATGGATGAATTCGCAGCGAAAAGTATAATAAGCGAAGCACCTACCTGGTGGTTAAGAAGTATTTCACAGCAACTTATTTTTAGTGTTATTCTGGGAAAGACATTTGACAAATTCGACAACAAGGAAGTTCGTAAATCAGTTAACACTAATACACAGTGACTAATAATGCATTAGTCAGATAATTAAGGAGTTATTCCTGTCAAAAGCAGAACATTAAGGAACTGTAAAACATATCGGTGTCATCGGTTAATAAAATATGAATCTTTTAACAGTTGAAAACGGCCTCTACTAATTGAGTCTTACAATAATATTTTGTTTGGCGGAACGTAAAATTTTAGAAGCACTTACACCACATAATTATGTTATTATCGTATTCCTGTATGTTCAGACACATAACAGTAGATGTTAGAAATATCTTAAACAAATTAGCCTAGATGGGCATTAAAAATACTACCTACTTAATATATTTATCGATGACATCTCCTTTTAGCTCCCGCTAACCCCGACACTACACAGCTCTTGAGCCATATTACAGTAACTATAATAACATAATCGGGATATTTTGATTTTGTATGTAGAAGTCACAGAAATCGATTGGTCCGATCTCTCTCGCATAGAAGACGTAGATGATATGGTTGACTAAAGTACAAAATTCGGAATGCACTTTTTACATGTTTATGTTTCAAATATGTCAAATATGTTTCAAATATAACTCTAAAAAAAGTTAGTAACAAGTCGTACACTCATTTGTTTAATAAAATCAAACATCCAAATGCAATAACTGACTTTGTTTAACTGAGAGCTAGTTAACATATTTATATGGATATTGTATTATATAATGTTGTAGGTTAGACTATCTCGGGTTCTTATTGTAGAAAAATGTTTATCTACGGAGGAGTTAAAATATTTGTAAAATAAAATATAAAACTTAACATTTTAGATTGTTTCGTAAAATTATGCGATTTTTGAATGTGCATCAATTAAAGTCATAGCACTATAACACTCGTAATTATTATTTACAGATCTCCTTCAGATATACACTGCTGGCCAATAGGCTAGAATAATTCAAAATTTTAATGTAATTTTCGATGCATATATCTTCTCAATAATATGGAATATCAAAATACGGCTTCCAAGACGTTTTTGGAAATTTCATAGTTAATAAATTGCCTGAATATCATGTTTCTATCGTGGTCAAAAACGGAATATACGGGGTGTAAACTAAACCCAAACAAAATATTAAATTTCATTCTTACTGAGAATTTAAGGAAACCAAAATAGAGATAACATTTTTATATCCGAGTAGCCTATGGACCAATTAGAAGAAACATATTTTGCCGTTTTTTGATATCTGCTTGTTTTAGAATATATGGGGGTATTAGGACATTTTTTAAAATTTAACAAACATCTTTCTCAATTTGTGAACCATACTTTGGCTAACGCCGTATTTCCTAACAACATTATGTTCCGTAAAACCCTCATTTAAGAGGCGAATACCATTTTTCCTTTATTTTATTGTCAATTGTGATATTATACACTAAACTTGTTGATATGAAAATTCTACAATATTTTTCAATCAAATCTGTCGATGTGAACAGTATAAATACAATATTTAGATATTCTGCTGCTACATTACCAAATGTCAAACAAAATATTTTTTGTTTCCAGTAATGACTTGATTGTTACAATACTTAGTTTATCAGTTCCTTAGTTACTACCGCAGTTTTTTATATGTTTTATATAGGAATTTACCGTGTAATTACAACGAAATTTTAATTATGACAATAATCATCCGATCAAGAAAAATACAAAACTGTTTCGAGATATTTGTCTAAGGTTTCCCTTCAGAGATTTAAAATCTTGAAATTATCATTCACTTTAATTATACAGTGTTTTTCACACAGCTTATTTAAATTTACTTTGTTATTTTGTGACAGATGTTTAGTAAATGTTTTCCCAGGCACCATGTAGGTATAATAAATGACAATTCTAGATACTGAGACAGGAGACGCATGCAAGTTACTAGAAAATAACAAAAATCCTTTTATTACTTTGTTTTTATACAAGATATGCATTTTCAAAAAAATCCTAATTTCAACAAAAGCCCCGTATATCAGAAAATAAGCGAGATATCAAAACACGGCCAAATTTTTTTTATGGGAAATGGTTAGGCTACTCTGGTATACCAAATTTATCTCAATTTTGGTTAAGCAAAATTTTCGGTAAGAATGAAATTTTGATTTATTGTAGGGGTTTAGTTTACACCCCATATACTCCTTTTTGACCACGATAGGAGCATTATATTCAGGCCATTTATTACCAATGATATTTCCCAAAACGTCTTGAAAACCATATTTTGACATCCCATATCATTCAGAAGATATATGCATCATTAAACTTTTGTAATATTCCAACCTATTGATAAGCAGTTAGTTTAGCGAGTTATTAAAACTATTAGAAAAAACTTGTAAGAAATCATTACAGAAATGTAATGAGAATATCATTTTAGCTGGCGACTTTAATGTTGATTTTATGGATAATCGAAACAAAAATACTAAACGATTTCTGGATGTAGTTAACTTGTTTAGTCTAAAAATAAAGATAATGGTATCAAATAGAATGTGTTATACAATAAAAGTTATATTGGTAACGTAATGACAAATATAGAAAACTCAAATATAGCTGTCACAAACCCCTCTTTCTGATCATTTAGGCATTGAAATGGACATAGGTATATCCATAGCAAAAATCAACACATTGGATAAAAAAGTAAGACGAATTACAAATAGAGATATAACTGTTTTTAACAATGATTTAGGGTAGTAAGAACTTTGCACTAACCTAAATAAAATCTGGAGAAATCTTGGGTTTGTAGCAATTCATTACATAGATGTACGATTTGTTTTATTGATAATCGAAACAAAAATACTAAACAATTTTTGGATGTAGTCACTTCTGGATGCATCACTCTGAAGATACTCAATGAAGGTGAAACAACTTGTACAAGTGATTCTTTTCCTTACATATGTCCAGATATACAACTGGTAAGGGTGTCCGTCTTCCTGTGATTTTTCATCTATTTACTTATTTCTCTATGTAATGAATTGCTACAAACCCAAGATTTATTTTCACAAAACAAATATAAATAGCAAAGAACTCAAAAGCTAATATATATATATATATATATATATATATATATATATATATATATATATATATATATATATATATATATATATATATATATATATATATATATATATATATACTGCCGTCATAAGTAAAAGGACAGTAACTGCATTATAGCAAATTTTCAGGAGAATGGAAAACGATGTAGCATGAAGTTTTCGTACAATATCTATGATTAAATTAAAATGTAGCATTTTGATTAATAATAAAATTTTCCAATTTTTCCAACAAAACTAGCAATGATTTAATATTGTTTTATTTTTTCATAAAAAAATCAGATACTTTAAAATAGTTTCAAGAAAAAATGCAAATGTTGAAGTTAAAACGCAGTATCCAGCAATTTATGATTATACTGCTTTCTATCGTCAAACGGAACGATCTATTACTATAAATTAAAATGCAGCATGTAACAACTTGCGAAACAAAAGGGATACTTTTGGTCAAACAATAGTATCTATTATGTTAAAAAATGTTTTTCTTGGGGAAAACGGAGAATGCCAAACCATTATTAATAATTATCTATAAAATATACTAAACAAGAATAAGGAAAACAAGAAATTAAATCCAAATAGAAAAATATACAAAGTCCACTATAATAAAAAACTAACTAAAAATAATCAGTTTAGATCACATCTTTCCAAATCAGCAATTCTAGCTCACACAGATTAGGTTTTATATTTGGTTGTATAGGAACATATTATAATATATTCATATACACAATATCTTTGATGTATGGTTTATTATCATTGTTACTTCTTCGAGTTTTACTTAATTTTTACGCGTGGTGATATTTCTAATCGTATAAATATCTTAGTATTTCTAGATTTTACAGAAATTGTCCCATTATTTGCTGCTCGAACTAGCAAAATCATCGAAGTAATAAGTTTTCCCTTTTTCCTCAACTGCAATTCCGCCTGGTGGTGGAAACTGTCTGGCCGACATAAATGTGTGGCCAGGTTCGAATTAAAAAAGCTCAATTTGTTTGGCAGCTTAGTTCAGAATTGACAATATGAATAAGGATTGAGATTAAGCACCAGTTTTTGTTCTGTGCAGAGCAGTTATCCATCCATATGAATACATTTTCTACGTCCTTAATTTGCAGTAAAGACGCATAAAATGCACTGATAATTCAGAGTGTATGTAAACTAGCATTAATTACTTGCAGTTAAACTAGAAAGGAAAATTAGAACAATTCAATAATCGGAAAATTAGGGTAGGTATTTTAACGTGTATGATCTCTGGCCAAAAAAGTTCTCAGCTTTTTTATAAATTTATTATAAACAATAGCTGTATTCTTTTTATCAAAAACCTTATCTAAACTTCACACTTATAGTCTCATAGTCACAGTTTCACAGGCACATCAAATCGTTCCTTATAGTATCTTGGTTACACCCCAGAGACATTATTCTACACATGAATATGTTTATTAACTTAAAACTATACATTAAAGCTGCACAGAAGATTGCTACTGATTTATAAATAGGTAAATAAATAGGTACCAAATGGATATCGTAAACAAAATCTCATATTTACGAGAAACGAGTTTTACCATATTTAAATACAGTATCTGTATACTAGATGGCGGTATTTTAAGTTAAAATGCAGTATAAACATATTCTAAGCAAGAAAGCAGTGTCTGTACTGCGCTCTAGTTTATTATATGTAAATACTGCATTCTAACTTCAAAAAGCTTGATATATTGCAGATACTGTGACATAAAATCATGGTTTAAGTCGATTAATTGAGGTATATGCTGTGTTTTAACATCAGAATTCGCTTTCTTGGACATGGAACCTAGTAAGCACATAACCTCAAGTTTCATTTTTTCTGTAGATACTGCGTTTTTGCTTATGATGGCAGTATATATATATATATATATATATATATATATATATATATATATATATATATATATATATATATATATATATATATATATATATATATATATACAGGGTGAGTCAGTTTTTTGTAGACAAACTTTAACAGGGGATAGAACGCACGTTTTTAAAAAGAAAAGTGCCTATAAAGATATGGCCGATCTAGCTTCCTAAGGAAGATACAACGTGTTAAAGTTTCATATTTTTTTACATTAATGTGTAATATTTTCTGAACGGAATGATATATTCACTAAATATTTTACACATATCTTAACCTGCATAGGATCAACATGTTGTATTGTTCCTGTCGAAAATACTATAGTGGATGTTACTTTTTTCGTGTACTTCGGATATTCTGCATAATGGAACTTTTTTTTCGTACGCCACTGACATTATCTGATACATAATTCTAAAATAACGGCCCCTTAGTAACAATTTTGATCTCTTGTAATTTTGCTCTAACTACGACAGTTTTAGAGATATTGGCCGTTGTTTCTCTGACAGTGTAATGTCGTTATTATATTTTTTTTCTCGAATTTTCTTTATGAGTTATAAACGAACGCTTAGATTTTTTCATGTTTGGGGGATAATGCCTATTAATTAAGGCGCATAAAACAAGCGGTAAGAATGTTCAAAAACTTGCACAGTGGCGGGGTGGAAGGGGTGCTCCACCCCTTTCGTAAACAGAACTTCTACGCCAAAGACTATTTAAAAAAAACTGTTATTTTCATTATCTACATACAGTTTAACAAAAATAATGTCCCTTCTTCTGTTTCGAAATTCCTGTGCGTTTCCTAGTTATTTTGATTTTTAGTGTTTGATGTGGTACTAAATTAAGTAATTTATTTATTAGCAATAATAATTATCGGCTAAATATTTAATTCTTTCAACGAAACCTACCTAAATATGGTTTGTTAAGGATTCTAAAAAGCCGAAATCTCTTATTCTTTATCTTTTTCCAATGTAGTCAAAATAAATATTTGTTATATTAAGCCTTACTCAAATACAATACTTTTATATGTTGAAATCTGTTAAATTACAAATGTACTTACAATACAATAGATTATTGTGCAGTTGTCAAAAGTCTTAAAAAATTCCTTTAAGTTTTATTAAACTTGTGCATGTATCAATTTCTGTTTCAATTTTTGTTGTTGTTTGCTAAATAATTTCCATTTAAAACTAGCGTATTTGTAACTGTACGTAATAATTGCAACAAAATATTATACTCCTTGGAAAACAAGTAAGCATTATGTCATATTTTGAAACGACAGTTTGACGTATTACAAGTTTATCTACAAACAATTTTGCTTCATCTTGAATATTTTCACTGTTATTAATTATTATTTTTAAGATTAAAAAGTTATTTTATGTGATTTCCCAGATTTTAATTAGTGTAACATGCCGTTTACATTTGCAAATAGCGAACAAGCCGACATTCATTTTATTTATGGGTTCGCAAATGGGAATTCAAGATACGCAGCTAGGGAGTATCGAAGAAGATTTCAAAATAGACGACAACCTCATCATTCCGTTTTTGTGAGTATCCACCGTCGATTTGTTAACCAGGGTTTGAAAAATGTACCCGGGGGCCGACAGAACAACCGTGGACGAGATAGAGACCGTATATTGCGGGAATTTAATAGGAACCCAACGACAAGTACTCGACGTGCTGCTATTGCTCTTGGTATTTCCCAAAGTAAAATTTCCCGGGTTTTAAAACGGGATCACAGACGCCCATATCATTTTCAACCTGTTCAAGGTTTATGTCCAGGTGACGCTGAACGAAGACTTACTTATTGTAGGTGGGTTCTTAACTCCATTCAAAATAATAGGGATTTCTTATCCAATATACTGTGGACTGATGAATCTTGTTTTACTCGTCGTGGTATAGTAAATTTTCACAATCTGCATGTATGGGCACATAAAAACCCACATGCCATTCGACCACGAAGTTTTCAACATGAATTTAGTACAAATGTCTGGATTGGAATTTACGGCAACCACGTGTTTGGACCTTATTTCTTGCCACAACGTGTAAATTCAGAAAATTTCCTACAATTTTTAGAAGAACACCATGGTAATATATGGGAAGTCATTCCTTTGAATTTAAGAAGACAGTCTTGGATTCAACTTGATGGGTGCCCGGCCCATTATGGCAGAAATGTAAGAAATTGGCTAAACAATAACTATCCAGGGAGGTGGATAGGTCGTGGAGGTCCAGTGGCGTGGCCTCCCAGATCCCCCGATTTAACACCACTTGACTTTTTTGTGTGGGGATTCATTAAGGAAATAGTGTATACCACTCCGGTTAATACACTTGAGGAACTTCAAAATCGCATTAGAGATGCTTGCAATGAAATAAGGGTGCATCATTTAGTTAACTTAAGACGTTCTATGATACGTCGCAGTGAAATGTGTATTGAGAAGAACGGTTTACATTTTGAACAAAGTATCTTTTTAAAAAAGTAAAATTTTATGTATGTAGGTACTAGTGTTATTGTTATTAATTCTTGTAATTGTTATTTATAAATCATTATTGCTAACAATTGTTATTTATTCCACAATTATTATTGTTAATTAAAAAAAAGTAACATCCACTATAGTATTTTCGACAGGAACAATACAACATGTTGATCCTATGCAGGTTAAGATATGTGTAAAATATTTAGTGAATATATCATTCCGTTCAGAAAATATTACACATTAATGTAAAAAAAAATTAAATTTTAACACCCTGTATCTTCCTTAGGAAGCTAGATCGGCCATATATTTATAGGCACTTTTCTTTTTAAAAACGTGCGTTCTATCCCCTGTTAAAGTTTGTCTACAAAAAACTGACTCACCCTGTATATATATATATATATATATATATATATATATATATATATATATATATATATATATATATATATATATATATATATATATATATATATATATATATATATATATATATATATATATATATATATATATATAAAATATAGGCATAAAATTGTGAAACATACTTCTAAAGCCAGTGACACGAATTGCTGATTTGGTCGTGAGTTACCTCGGTATAACCGAAATTTAGATATGAGCATTCTGCTGATATGAATTCCTCCTCAACGACGATGAGCTTGGCTCACGATGAATGGTTATGGCTTGTCATTGCCAGTAGTAGATGAGCCAGCTCCCGGGTTATCTCCAAGCACAGGGATGCGTTATTACACCCGTTTATCCCCGATATCACTCATATGTGGGTCACTAGCACGTATACGTAGATGTGCGTAAGGGATCCATTTGTAACCTCACGTCGAAAATGGGCGGGTGTGATACCGCCATATCGGGGTTTGGTTCTAATTGAAATTTTACTGTATCGACTTATTGGAGATTCCGCGAAATCTTTATTTATTTATTACGTGTGACAGATGATACGCTTTTTATTTCTGAATGGGTAAATATCTCTCCAATTTGCAGTTGGTTTTTATATGTCTGAAATACTAGCTACTATGTAGTATTACCGAAAATTTTGTTGTTCATAGGATATTATAATTCTTTGGAATAATACCGATAATTGAATACATGTATTCACTTACTGTATCAATCATGACCTTAAAGGCAATTGAAGCGATAGGAGTTCATTGAAAAGACATTGTCAAAGCCAATTACTAAATGTAAACATTGCCGACAGTGTAGGTCAGCAAAGCAGCTTGCAGGTCAATCCCTTCTTAATAGTAGGGATTGACCTGCAAGGGGCAAGCAGCACGATTGTTAGAACAAAATTGGTCGAATACATGCCTGAGCTGATATGATGCCTATTTCCCGATTTATAACCTATCTAGCCCTTTTCTAAAAGTACTACCACCAAAAAATATTTCATGTAAACTTCATATAAACAGTCCCTCTTTATTTATACTTAGTATAAAAACATATTTATTTCGATAAGAACCCATTTCAAAAATATTGCAGTTCAAGCAATATTTTATTTTATTTTATTTCCGTGGTTAATAGGTACCTTTATACCTTTATTTAATACATAATATGTAAAAATACACTTTAATTTCTATAAATAACACTATAATTCTCATTTAATATAGCACTAGGATAACCACCAGGGCACCCTATCATCTACAATGCTAATAACACAATATCTAATTCCATCTAACCGTATCTCAGAACTACTACGTTTTATCGCATGAAGGTCATACTACTGGTGAAATCACCCAACCACCAGGTCAAAACACCGCCATACAGGTCAGCAAAATGCCACAGGTTCATCAGCAACACACAGGAGACAAACCTGTCGTCTCTTTGCACCGTTTTGTTCAATATATTTCCGAAATAACGTTCGGCAATCCTGATTCCTCTTTGCAATACGATTTAAAAGTGCTTCGATTTGTAACCATGATTAAGACTTAACTACGTCTATCTCACTACAGAAGTGCTTGTATTATACGATTAATGAATAAATTACAGGGTTTAAAAGTAAAAATTATAAAAGTAAAAAACTGATTCACAGTTTAACTTCTGAAAATTTAGAATTTGTAATATAGACACAAATATTATTACGGCAAGATTAGATGGGCTTTTACGTTGATGACGACTATAACTTATTCCATGAAAGATCAACCTTAGGTGAGTATTATTCAGCACACTTGACTTGGAATTTTAGGATGCACGATTATTTTATATTTTTCATGTAATTAATTTTACCTGCCAACTGGTTAATTGTTAAAACACCTAGAAACAAATCATTCGTACGAAATATTGCGAAGACTACCTAATCATCGTCCCAGTGTAGTGCGCTATAAGTTGAGAGTCGGGTTTCATAAAATGCGGGTATCTGCTAACTTGAGCTGAAGTCTTTTCTCGCGGACTATATTTAAAAATTGGCACAACTTATACTCTCAAATTATACTCTCTTTGTAAAAAGCGCCTCATTGAGGTTGGATAATATATTACGTAGTCAAATAATTTGGTTTACCAGCGACAAGTGGTAAAATGATATTTAACAGGTATTGACATTAAATCACCTCGCCATAATCTGCAAACAGATCAAGGTCAGAACCTATTTTCATTTATTTTCTTACTGAAATAAAAGAAAGTGTGAATAACTAGAGCAGATGATATTAAGTTTGGAGTAGTTTTGCACTTTTGTAGCTTATATTTGTAGCTTACTTGCGATACCTCGTCCTGAATGGATACGAATCTATACATAATGATCGGAAAAGCATTATTCTTCAGTATGACCTAAAATATTTATGGAACTGTTTTAATTTTTTTTATAGGCTTATTACACTTGGTAAAATGGCAATCACGTTTAACCCTTAAACTACTACGCAGGGTCTTGCTGAGGCCCCATTTTTCAATTTTTTTATGCATTAAATTAAAAGTAGCTGCTGTTTTTGCGTTTCCATACAATATCTGGCAACATTTTCAATAATTAATTTACGTAGAAACTGAATTTTTATACAGGGGTCCCCGGAATACCCCACGTGGTATATTATCTAGTGTATTTTTTTGTTTCGGGTGGTAATAAATACTAACCGTGTTGTACAGAAACATTATTAACAATAAGTAACACTCTTATAGTAAAAACATTAAAAATGTCTAAGCGGCGTCCGAAGTTCCTATAACTCAAGCGGAGCTTGATATTGCTGCCCTAAATTGTTTCGTCGTATACTTAAGTATGTGGCAAAAAAACCAAATTTCTCGTCAAGATTTTTTTTTTCAAATCTTAGGCCAGCAGTTAGCTAAACCCAACATGGAATAGAGACTGGGAGATGTAAAGAGAAATCCTTGCATTTATAGAGCAGTAGTTGCATGCGGAATAAAAAATGCTCCATTGCAAGCGGTCCTAATAAATCCAAAGAAACGAGGAAGGTGCCACCTGAGCCCTCGTTCACTAGATAAAAAGTGAACTTTGTGTAATGGCTACAAACAATGTATATGTGCTAATCACAGACGCAGTGTCAAAAATATTAAGTGGAATTCGCATCTTGCCGAGGATGAGTAATGCTTTCAGATTGATTGTACATATTTTCTTAATTTTTTTGTTTAATAAAGTTACCTGGTTTATATAAATAAGTTTCTTTATTTATATATTGCCTAAAATAATACAAATTTTCATAAAAAAATTAAAAAAGATTCAATTTGGTACTTTGGCAAAAATTATAAACGTAAAATATAACATAGTAGTTTAAGGGTTAAATTAAATTATGGTAATTGTTTCATTCATGGTTACATTCAAAGTTGTAACATTAACATTGCATATCATATCTTCTGCAAGTGTACTTACTTACCTCCAGGCGTTGGATTTCTTGCTCTGCTCTGCTCCCCTAGAACGCGAAAACGACCTCGCAGGAATGGCCTGGAATGCCCTTTTACGTTTATCAAAAGACTTAGATTTGTTTTCGTCCTTCCCCATTTCCATGATCCTCATAAGGATCACGTCACTATTTGATCACAAAATAATTTAACCTATAAGGGAATAGCTTTATTCACTAATATGGCACTGAGTCAATCCTATCCCACTTATGGTGTAAAAACACTTTAATTTATATAAGTAGGACTTCAATTATCATTTATTATAACATTTATTTTATACAACACCCGCCCGAACACCCAATCCTCTACAATGCGTAATTATATGTAATCATATCTCAGAAATACTACGTTTTTACATCTAAACATCATAATGCTTCTTGTAGGTACAGATAATGGAGTATTTTTCATAGGTATATAATATATTTAATACATAATTTATTGTTAATTCAATGACCGAGGCAAGTCCTATTTCAACAGGAATTGTTTTTAGAAGTCACTGTTTTAAGACTGGAAATGTAGAGGACCGCCTTTAGTGGGCTTCCTAAAAGTTTTTAAAGTTGATCGTATCAATGAAACGGTTGCACGTCAATTAGTTTCATAAGCTTCTTTAAATAGGGAGGTTTTTATAATAAGGATAGGTATCTCTTGTAAATGGGAAACATGTTCGTTAAACTTTCCCACAAATCTTCACAGCGACAATATCAATTTTGACTTTTAATGAGGTTGCCTTCAATATCAGGGTACCATGGTCTATATTGGTACACAGGTAGTGAGAGGCTTGAGAGTAATGAAACTGGAAATTAATAGGTCCTTCTTTACTTAGGTGTTCTGAAACTTTTCACACTCACCGCGACAATATATTAGGTTAACCTTCACCAGCAAAGTTTTTCAGAAGATATGAATTAAAAAATAAATAGATCTGCTTTTAGAATGAAAATGAAAGTAGGAAACGCATTTCCATTGAATACATGTCTTTGAATACATACAATACATCTCTTGACATAAGATTTCGATACTGTGAAATTTTAGTTATGTCTGATATTATCAATAGCAGAATATTGCCCTATAGTCTCTATGTAATAATGAGGTCTGGTGGGATATGTTAATTGAATATTCTATGTTCAAGATAAAATCTAACAATCAAAAATAATATCGTATTTTAATATTCTACAAAGGCGTGAATATGCATTATTTATGCCGAATATCCCTGAATATCCCTGAATATGCATTATTTATGCTTGCATTTATGTCGATATGCATAGCAAATGGGTATTTGAAATATTATGCAACTGATAGTGTCAACGCCATGTACACTGTACAGCGAATGCTTCATGCGATTCATAGAAACCATCACGCGTGAAATAGGTATAATAGGTCTAATCATAAGCCTATCGCACTTTATTTCCAAATAGATAATAATTATCTGAACCGTTGCCGTTAGCAAGCGCCCAAACTAAACGTAAACCTGTAATTACGTTAAGTACTTCCTTAAAAAGTGAATGGCTGACTGCTGCTAGTCGCATTGCGTGTGACAATTTCGTTCGAGCTCAAAACTTTGTTTGGTGTCTGCCATGTTAATAGTATAAAGTGTGCGTGTGTCTACCGCCGCGTGCGTGATCTCTTTTTGAATTCACGTTATCCAAGGTATTCAGTCACGTGGCACCGAGTAGACGCATGTCTTTTTGTGGATATCTTGCGTTTCTAATTAACTAAAAAGTCCCAGTTTATGCAAATACCGATAAGATAACGGAAATCAGGAAATACCATAGATACAGTCATAGGAAGACATATAGGATGTTATTATTATCGTACGTCATTTGAAGAGTTCGACGGCTCGCCTTTGGCAATTAAGAGTTATTATTACTTGGCCAACGTATAGCCTCGACCTCATTGTGGAATAAAATTTCAAATATCCTTAACAATTCACTATGTAATTACGATTTATTTCCGTGTCCGAGGGAAATAAATCGACATCAGGAACAATCCTTAATAATTTTTAATTTCTATCATCTTGGATTTGGTACAATAAAATTAGACAAAAACCCAACCAAAAAAAAAGGTTCCTACTAGTCAGAAACTCTTCCATACCCTCCTCATAGTTCGTACTAAAAAGTAACACGACCACTAGCGTCGGGTTTCCCGGGGTGGGGAGGGGGGGTAAGAGAGAGCAATGATGAATTTTCACAGCTTTTCGTGATTATCCCAAAAACTATGAGGTTATCGCAAACGTCATCATATAAGCAAATGATGTACATTAAACTCCGAATAAAAATTGTCATATATATATAATTACGGTAAAGTGAACCGTTTCCATGATATGGAGCGGTTCTATGGAAGATTTCTTTGTTTTAATTTCATGTACACTTTCTGGAAAAAAAACATTAAATAATTGCAGTATAAATTAGTAACTGAATAATGTATGTAGAATGTATACATCTATACATCTATATATGTACATATAGATACATATTACCACCGTTGTTTATATATCATTTATCATAGGTATACGACTGTAACTATATCCAATGCAAGTTATTAGCCATAATAGGTGTGTCCACAAAAAAAAATAATATACATTAAAAGTACTGAGGAAAGAAACTTTTGATCTAATAATAGCAATATTAAAACTGTGCCTGAAAAAAGTCAATTCGAACCACAACAGCGTCCGTAGAAAGTGCTTGCTTTATTTGAATCGATAAACACGTTGTCATTGGTTCGACGTCACATGCTTGCTAGGTCTGCAGGTGCGATAGATCAACCATACTCATAATAACCGATAGATCAACCGTACTGTACAGCGTTAGGTTTATGTTTATTCCGTGACGTTAGAACGAAGTCTGCATATTATTCACAGTAATCACAGTATTATCTAGTAGTGCCTTTATTATTTAGAACGTCAAATATAGTTTGTTTATTGCTTGTTGTCAAATATGGAGGAGGGTTTTCAGAAAGGAGATTCACATAATTTGCCGAACGTAGACGTGATTATGGTATCCGATTTTCTCGCGTCAAATACCGACTTCAACCAGCCCCAATCCAGTGGTGTGAAACCTAGTCGGCATAATAACTAACCGCAATAACAATAACTATGGGTACAAATAACCGGCCCGTCCTAGCTCATAATAGTCACCTGTGATAGTAACTAACCTTACTATAACATCCAGTCTGACGCATACAGCTAGCATGTGATGTCATCCACCTAGTCTCGCTCGCGGGAGCATTTTCCTAGCCTCGCTGCGTTGGGGTAATTGCTATTACGAATAACGCAGAAAGTAAATAACTATTATTTTTTTTTACTTTATAGGGGTTTATAATATCCATAGATCTATCATTTTCAGTTGAAAGCAAAATTTTGTGGACAGATCTATTCATTGTACTAACTTGTTGCCCTAAATTCAATGGATCAATGGATCTATATGCTCATTGAGCCATTGCTGCACTTGACGGTAAGTTCTATAAGATTATCGTTTGGCAGCCGCTGAAGTGGGGGGAAGCGTAGCCAAATTGAACATAGAATGCACAGGCTATTTTGAGATCGTCTGCAAATAACATTGGTGATGGAGTGTCCAAATCGTCGATGTTTTTAGATACAAACATGGAAAGGAAAAATGTTTTCTAACATCAGCCACTGCATTTGGGTCTGCGTTTTGATCATTTCATGTAAAAAACCTCATGTGAAGCGCCTTTTAAAAGAGTTCATGCTACTCTTTTAAATGGCGCTATTTTACCTTTACAGTTTTTGTTTAAAATTTAATGTAGATCATTTTCGTATAGGATGACATTTGCGCCAGGCCTCGTAGTTTTCGAGATATTCGCGAAAAACTGTGAAAAATCATCGTTTTACCCGACTTGGGTTTGGCCTATTTTTGTGATAGTTTTACTGTGCTAATTATAGAGAAGATGTAGAGAAGGATGATGAACAGTAGGCTGAAACGCGGAAAAAATGGCCAAAGATCAAAAATTGAGCATTTTTCCCGAGGCTTAACCCCGGAAATAGTTGTAGTGGTACCCTAGTATCTGGAATTACCGTCAATTGTTTTTCCTTTTCGCTCACATAACTGTAGCTATTCGTTTTGGAAAAATTTCGAAAAAGAAAAAAATTATTAATTTTAAAATTAAATTTTACACAAAATATAGCTGGTTGCGAATAACAAAAATTATGACTATCATTGCAAATATAACAAAAAAAAATAAAAAAGGGGGAATTTTTTATACAACATTTTATAACTCTCCAAATATAACTTTCAAGTGTAAACTATGACACCAAATTCCATCAAAATCGGTCATATAGTTTTTGCACAATATTGTTACAATTCGGATATTTTCGAAAAAAAAAATAAGTTTTGAAAATCTAGCAGGGTAAAACTAGAGCCTCCAGATACTTGAAAGCCTCCAGATTTTTTCTCATATAAAAGAGAATTATATATAAATTAACTTAATATAAATAAAAATAAACTATATATTAATGTTTTCGTTTATAGAAAATTTAAATACCTAAGAACTTTGAAGGATTTTTTTTCCAAAATAGGTAATGAAAGTACTTGGAGAGACACTTCTTTTGAAAAAAAGGTTATGATTCCGGAGTTACGATCGATCAAAGTTGAACGCCATTTACAATGGGAACTATAAGGGAAACAACGGAAACTATAAGGGAAGATGCTGACACGCTAGTAGTAGAAACGGCAGTAGAATTAGCATCGAAAATTAAGCCATCTATAATAAGATATCAATGCCTTTGCCATTTTTTTTTGCTAAAATGTAATCATAGTTGCATTATACATGCGGAAAAAAGCTCTAAGATTGAATTAAATACGCTCCGATACCTCTGTTTCAAGAAAGAATGTAGAAAAGAACTTTCATTTGTCAATGCTCCCAAATTTTTAAAAGAAGTTTTTTTTACCCTCTTGTAACAATATCTCTGGTTTACAAAAATTGTCACAAACTGCCATTTTATTAGTGCAAGTTGTTCCCCAAATACCATTCTTGTAAATTCTTCCATAGAAAAGAAAATAAATAAAGAAAATTTTTTTTGGAAAACAAGTTTTGGAAAACAATTTATATAAAAGTCCCAACTTACGTTTTGCTTAAAAATATTTAAAATCTTTCGTATCAATTTAGAAACAGCTATATTTAAAGCAAAAATTCGCGCAACCAAAAACAGATATGTAGAAAGTGTTCAATTTCTACATAAAGGTTTTCTACATAAAGTTTTTGCAATTTCTCAAAATGGATTTTCCTCTTGAAAGTAAATAATAATGAAATACGTAATTCGGCATTCATTTTATAAATCAGCAAAGTAAAAAATAAAGTCGCTCATAATTTTGTTGGTTATGGTTATGGTTATGAAAAGTAGCTATAAAAAGAGCAACAAATTAAAACCATAAAACCAATATTAAATTGTTTGTTGAACATTTTTTAACTATTACACTATTACAAAGTACTGGCTGCCGTAATACTGGCTGCTGATTACGCCTTGATGCGCGTAAATCAGAGCACAATGCATTTTAATTTTTTTTTTGCTGATCCGCATAACAGGTGAATAATTACCTTGTCAAAGAAGAAAATTTTTGAATTGGTGAAATATGTACCTACTAGTAAAAAAAATGTACTGGTGAAATGCGTACTTTATACTATGTAGGTACGCATATTATTAAAATAAAAATTGATGATTTCTTGCACATTTTTTTGTTTGAATCATAACCGCCATGTTGTCAGATTTTTAATCAGCGACCTAACAAGCCTCCATTGGTTTTATTCGAATCCAATGGATATTGACTATTTTTTTAACATTTTTTGGGGGTTTCATAGCCGCCATTTTGCTTTTTATTAACTAATCGGATTTTTAATCGGCCCGTAAATTGAAAACCCATTAAGACAGCTTTCATTTGAATCCTATGAATGTCAACGATTTTTGATATTTTTGGGGCTTTTTATATCCGCCATGTTGTTTTTTTTAAATCGATTTCGGATTTTTACTTAGCGACTTCAAAAACCTCTATGTACCCAATTCCTAAGAAATACCTAAGACCATACATTTCTACGTATTATGGTCAGCTATTCGGCTTTTCAGCCCACTGTCAACGATCATTTAGCTACAAGGATGTAAAAATTTATAATGATTTGCAGGAAAATATCAAAAATATTGGTCTTGATAACCTTCAGACACCACCTATATACTAAGTAAAGGACATTAAATGTCACAAACTCAACTATTGAAATATTCCTATATACTCCTATGTATACATTTCTACTTTTGTCGACCGAGATGGTTATATGGAAGAGCAACATGGTTGAATAAAGCCGTCTCTTTTATCATTTATTTCCAATGCAATGCAATTTTAATCTAAAATAAGGACATAATATTTATTTATTAATATTTAGAGAAAAAGTTTCTATTAAAAATTTGGAGGCAATAATAAAATTTGTTTGTTTTATTATTGCCTCCATTTTTTTATTAATTTTTTTTCCTGATATGATTATCCTCCAAACTCCTTGCTAGTACAAATTTTTTCAAGGCCAAAATAAATTTTTCCGGCACTAAACAGGAAGGGGTAGAAGTTCGAAGGTGAAATATTGTCGCAGGAAGCCGCGTTTTGTCAGCCAGATAATTCATAGAAATGAATTATTGATCGATTGGAATATTTCGTCCTTAAAAACACAAACTGGCGTAACCAACAAAATACCAAAAATTGGGTTACGTCGGTTACTGACATATTTAAAGTGGGCCATCTCACAAGGTGGCGTAACTGAGTTCCTTATATTATTGGCACAGCGCAAGTTGAATTCAGCGACGTATCCAGCAATCTGAGGAAACAAAATATCACAAAGTGACGTAACTTCAGATTCCGCAGTTACGTCAGTTTGTGCGCAAGGAATGATGTTTATAACTTATTTGAAACACCATGTTTTGAATAAAATAGATGGTGAAAATTCTAACGGATCCGACGACATTCAATTACATGAAATATCCAACAAACTAGCAGAGAAAAGTTGTCAAGAGGAGGGCACGATCACTCAAGAAGGGTTTGTAATTCAGTGTTATGAGAAAGTCATTGAATGCGAAAGCGAATCACAAAAAGAGCAGGACGTAAGCCATGAAGTGGATGACACAGTTGACCGTTCTTCTCCCATGTCCGAAGAATATTTTTACGATTCAGATGCAGATCCGCCATACGGATTTTGTGAAGTATCTAAATGCAACGTGGTAATTTTGTTGTGTTATAATCACTTTCAGAACATTGACTCCTGTGAAAATCATAAAATAAATAAGGTCAATAAAAATTCAACAAATCTTCATGTTGTATCTACAAGAAGTGGTCTAAATAACGAGAAAACTAAAAACAATAGTTCATTGGAAACAACAATGGCTACCAAGGAAAACCCCGAAGATTTTTTGGTTGAAGGTACACCAAAAGAACACGAAACTATTACAAAACGTAAACTAAATAAGTATAAGATAGCAAAGAAATTAAGAGATTGTGGAAAAGATCAGCCCTGCTTCAAAGAAAACAGTTCCATCGAGGTTTGTAAAAGAGAGGTGTAATTCGAATAATTGTAAAAAATTAGGCAGAATGTGTCACCAAATTAGCGATGAGCAGAGGAAGAAAATTTTTGTTGACTACTATTCTTTGGAAAAATTGACAAGACAAAGAGATTTTGATTCGCCATATGAAAAAACATACCCCTATCAGAAGAACAACCAATACTCAATCTCGTAGGAATTATAGCATTCACTATTACTTCACCACAAATAATAATCCAACTGCTGTATGCAAAAAGTTTTTTTTAAACACCTTGGGTATTTCTGAACGCACAGCACGTACAGTACTGTGCAAAAATAACGAGACAGGGGTTTTGCCTTTTGAAATGAGAGGAGGTAGACACAGAAGCGAACAACAGTTGCAAAAAGAACATCAAATGCGAGTCATGATAGAGAAACACATCGACAGATTCCCCCGAGTGGAGTGTCATTATTGTCGAGCAAAATCAACGAAAATGTACCCTCACTCAGATTTGACTGAGTGAGGCAAAAAATGTATTCCTAGACTTTAAGTCATTGTCCAAGGAACATCGAATTTTAAAAGTACGAAAAAGTAATGATAAAGAAGAGATCCCCTGAAACATTTTTTTTTAAAACCAGTCATCACTCCAACCTACGATTATATTAAGTTGATGCGGAATACGAGATATTCACTTGATACAGAGGTGAGTTCTTTAAACAAGGAGCGCGTGAAAATTACAAAGACAAAATATACAGATTTAATGTCGCTCTGTACAGGCAAAACACCTGTGGTGCGGCGGTTACCTAAATACCAAGAATTTTTCAAAAACTTACCGCATGATAATTAGAAGTGTTGGCAAATATTGGCACTAGAATATTTTATTACTTTCTTTTATTTTTTTGTAAGTTATTTTAATAAAGGATAATTTTCTTGTTAGATTATTTACAATTACTTATTACATAATAAACGGTTAAAAAGGAACAATGTGCAAAAACCGTACGTGACGTATCTTTCAATCCCATACTTATGATATATCACGAAGTGGCGTAAGCGACTTTTCTAATTTTTTTTTTTTTGAAAATAGCAAAGACTGTATTTTTTGGAGAATGGATATTATAGTGCTTAATGGTAAGAATATACTTGCAAAAAAACTAGAAGACATGTACGAATAGCAATATTGGTAAACAAAGTCAAATGTTAAGTAATTTCGTTTTTTAAGCCTCCTGTAAAATTTATGATATGCTGGTTACGCCAGTTTGTGTTTTTAGGCACGATTTAAATGAATCTTCTACAATAAATACAATAACGCCTACAATAAATCTACACCTGCATTAAAAATTATCAACAGTATTTTGTAATAAATTTAATGCTCTTCTATTTTTAAATATTCTGAAGCATTCATAGAGCTGTTTTGTATTTTTGGAAAAAATATCGTTTTCGCATTTCAGTTAAAAAATTGGGAAGATCTGTGGCAAATTGTGAAAACACATATCTACGAGTATTTTTGATAATTTTTCAGGGCTCGCACTTTATTGCCTAACAAGCCTGAACGGTCTCAGATTTGCTGGAAATTATATAACATTCAGATTACTACATCTGTTACTATGCAACTATATCTTTTGTAAAATTACTGTTCCTAAGAAGGAAATATATGTGACTATTTAAACCGAATTTAAACTAGACACAAATAAATTTAATTATACGCTTTGAAGTACCGGCTCAGAGGGAGTGTCAGTAGTATAACCCGTATAAAAACGAGAGTCAAATAAAACAAAAATTTTCCATAGGAACTGCCATTAGCTACACACGTGTATTTCAACGCCTACTATTAAATGAATATGTTACTCTTTCCAGTTACAATTGCATAGAAATTTTCATATTATTTATGGCCTGCACATAAATCACCCAGCCGACCGACAAAAGAAAACAACAGAATTTATTAAATTACATTAACAAAATTATATAGAATGATAGCCATGAGTGAAGTAGTTCCTTTAAAAGGATATGTTAAAGGAAGCCGATTAATAATCATGAAAATTAAACGCCAAGATCAACGCCAAAATATGTGGGTATTTTTTAGCACTACCAACGAAATTGTCTAATATCACAAAACACCACAGCTATGGTAGCCAAATTTTAGTTCCTACTAGTGTATCACAGAACTGGTACATCTGTTTGTACTAGCGCGCGCTTAGCGGCTCTAAATCAATGTAATGAAATTAATAATTTTTGTACAGCTGAATTTTTAACGACCATTCTACGTTAGTGGAAAATATTAAATGTGTGTTCACCCAAATCAGAATATCACCAACGTGATCCTTTTAGGGACCCAATCCTTGTAGGAATCCAATGATAAAAATATTAATTTTTTATTAAAATTTTATGATTTTCTTTGCTCATGAGAAGAATTACAATTTGAAGGATTAAAAACGGCCACACTGGTAAATTAACTGCTGATACATTTTTTTCTTTAAAGCATACTACAAAAACATCAATCTTGTTCAGTACTTCTTTGAATAATATATTGCATCATTTCAAGTGAAATTTCTGTTATTAGGAAACTTTCAAACTTACAAATTGGAGGGACGTTTTGGAAAATATAGGCAACAAAGCGGATCACATTTCCTTATTTTCGTGACACAAGTCCTTGAATCAGAAGAAAAATCAAAAGTTTTAAGTCTTCTTAGAGTAAAGTCGGCCAAGTTTGGTACATTTTCCTTAAAAGAGCTTCCATTTAATGACAAAGACGAAAAATATGGTTCTACGTTTGACATATATGAAAATACTTATTGATTTCTGTTCATAAATAATTCATAATTTGTTATTTTATATTTCCGGATATTGTGCGCATTCTGTTATTAAATTTGTTAATAGTTGTGAAAATTTTATATTATACATTATTATAAATTCAGATTTTTTTCATCCAATTTACCAACTCTTCTGAAAACGTTGAGGTTAGCGAATATCTTACAAATTTAACAAGAGGTGCTTTAAAACAACCATCGGAATTATTCTTTGAAGTTTCTATTCAAGCCTATCAAATATTTAATGAGCTTATTTCTGATAAATACGAAATCGAGTTTTTTAAAGATTTACCTCTCTTTAATAGGATCATTTTGCGGGACTTGATAATTTTAAAATTAGAAAAGTATGTAGAAACAATGAATGAAAAATGTGTTTTATGTAAAGAAACACTAAAATCATTATTAACTAAAACTACTCATATTGTTTCCAATATATTCCTTAATAATTATTCAAAAATAATCAACAATGAAATTTACACTCAAAATAAGGATAGATTAAATTATGAAATTTCATAGTTAGAGCTTCTTTTGAAATCATTTTTAGTGGAGATAGGGGGCTATTATATGCGAGGCGAGGCCTCCTTAAGAGCCAACACGTGTGTTAGGGTACCTCTACGGTGATGTGGAAACCACCTTTCAAGTTATTTTATCATTATCATTTTACGCAGCAGTAGTGTGTGGACAGCATTGCGTTTCTGTGTCTAGTTTAGATTTAGGAGAACCTTCCAGCCTCTATCCCACTTTGTTAGAGAAGACCTACCACACGGTTTTGAGGTTGGTATTTCGCAATCAACATTACACGGATGAGGTTGAACGTATTTCTTTACTTCGGCAGGAAAGGTTTGCGTGAATTTTCTAGATCCATTTTCTTAGGTCCTATTATCATCTAGAATAAATATGATCTTATATACTTATCCATATACTTATATATGACCCTTATTCATTATTCAGGATCTGTATCTTGTATATTATCTATATAGATCTATATCTTGTAAATTACAAGATCTGTATCTTGTATATGCTCTGGATTCTAGATATCCCAGTACTAACTCTTCCGTCGAGCACGACTGCGCTCTCCACTTTTTTATCTATTGTCACCTAGGATCTCAAAAATAGTTTAAATATGAACGCAGGTTTTTATTACAATTCTTTTTCCTGTAAAAGCAACAATAATCATCAAACAACAATAGAAACGCAAACACAGAACAAATATGAACCAAAAATGGATATAGCACGAACAGCCTGGTAAGAGCTACTGACAGAGGGTGAAATCGCCGCCAGGCGTACACACAAAAACAACGAACAGGAGAAAGACAAGACGTGCAGAGAAAGCCTAAAACCGGCACAATACATAAAATGATTAGTATTACAATGAAACTAATGCTTGCTACAATACCTCATATCTTAACATTGTCTTTAGAATGTATGTGTCTATGGAAATAAAGTATTTGAAAATTGGAAAGTTGTTTCCCTGATTGAGGCAGCGGGTAGCCTAAGGATGATGGTGGAAGCCATAATGTGTGCAGAGAGCCATGGTGGTGCTTACTATGCTTATGATTTAAGTGGGTTATATTATAAATAGGTACTGTAAGCATTAAAATTATTATTGTACGCATTAAAATATCACACACCTCGCAGTAAATAAACTAAATAAATATTTTAAATGAATAAGATTAGAATTCGCATTATAATAAATGGCTGTGCAAAATATATTACATTTTTGCGAATTCAAATAAGAAGCATTTTTTTAGCATTATTATTCCTGCACTAAAATATCGATTAATGTTAATTAACTAAATCAATTGCTCCAATGTCTTATAAAAATTAGGATATTATAAAAATTCATAGGCTGCTTTCTCTGCTCTCTGTACTTTTTGTGGTCAATGAGTATTTTCTGCTATTTTGTCCTAAAGAACCGACTCCTGTAAAAAAGTGCATACTATAGTAGTGATGGTGAAGGCAGCTTTAGCTACCATTACAACCAGGTAATGAGCAAACAAGTAGGTATAGCATCACAAATCACAAATATATAACTTATATTAAATATCAAATTAAATAATGATAAAATCTAAAATAAAATCATATTCCATTCTAAAATTTAAAATAATAAAACTTTATATATATATATATATATATATATATATATATATATATATATATATATATATATATATATAAATATATATATATATATATATATATATATATATATATATATATATATATATATATATATATATATATATATATATATATATATATTTAGATCTTTCTATCATAGCTTGCCACTTGGAAATACGTACAATTCTGAGCCACCAACTATTTTGGCTATTAAGTGGAGGGAAGTGAAATATGTCGACTAATTTATTGTTGGTCTTGCCGATTTCAAAATATATACACAAAAAGTATGGATGTAAAAAAAAATTGGTTAATTCAAATATATTTTATAAATACAGTACCATCCTGAGCCATATGGTAATTTCTAACAATATTAATCCAAAATATACATATTTATGTAAATGAGCGCCAAATCTTGAGCCAGAGCAATGTTGCCAATTTTAATACAGTGCACTTTGCATACATATTATTATAGGATTTATGGTGACCACATTTTTCTACCTGCTAACACAAGTTTCAAACACAATATTTAGTTTGACAAGAAGTTTCAGGAAAGGAAAATATTGCCTGTTAAATATTAAATGTTTTACCTATGTACACTGTACTGTTTCAAATAGATAATTTGAGATTATTTTTCATAAATTCACATTACTTAATAGAAATTTGGTAACTTTATTTTCCTGAAATTATTTCTCTGTAGTATTAAATATTTTTACATTCTTAATTTACTTTAATACTCATTTAGTGAAAAGCTAAATGCTGAACAAGACTTAAAAAATCATATAAAACAAACTTCAAGTTACAAGAAGAATGAATTTGTTTTTGAACAAAGAACAATTTTATATGCTTATTAAAATGACACGTCTGAAATTACTTGACGAGATAACAAAATATTTCTTTGGCCTCTCGGGTTGGGTTTAATTTAGTTTTTAGTAGTACTTCATTGGGAAATTACCTAATTAATAATAAATTATTATTGATAAATTATATTATCTGACATATTTCTGATTTGCTTCAGTGTTTTTCTTCTAAATATATTAAAGCCACCTGCCCTCATTGAAGCAGTTTTTTTGTTGCCTAGTTAAAGTACAGTTAAAGAAGAAAAACGCTATACAGATTCAGTGGTAAAAAAATATATATATTCTATATATTATTAAAAAACTTAGTTTCAAATTACTTATTTATTAAGTAATAATAAACATATACATATACCTATCTAGTTACATAGAGCTAGTATTACTTCATATTTTCAGTTTGTATAAATGTTGAACACAACTGCTTTTATTGACGTCCATTTTCTGTGTTTAAATTTGTCAGGATATTTTTCTAGAAATTCTTTTACTTCATGCAGTTTAGGAGCCCGCTTACTTTCTATATGGCTAAAAAAATGATTTAAATTTTTTTTTCTACAGTCCATGATTGTTTTGGAGTAGGAGTTTTATTTATGGCTTCTGTTTTTGTTTCTATGAATTGTTTAGTACCATGTTCTGTGTTCTCGTCTTGTACTTTATCTTCATAAGGTAAATGAGAATCTCTTTTGGTTTTTCCATTTACCTGGGCAATGATATCCTCGACACGATCGTGTTCTTCAGAAATAGGGTTTAAATCCATATTTATGTCATCTAAATTCATACCTTTGTATTGTTCTATTCCTCCTTATGACGCAAGTAGCAATAGTTTAGACACCTTGGCTGTTTGATATAAATTGTCTGATAATCTATAAGTATTGCAATGGATGTTTAACGTATGGCCCATAAATTTTGCGAACTGCTCCAGATCTTTCTCAGAAAATTGAAGTAATTGCGTAACTGTAGCTAAATGCTTTCGCAACCTTGTTGCATTGATACATTCTGGATGCTGTACTCCACATGTTTTCGCATATTTATACAATAATTTGGTTCCATCAATACAGTTTTGGCCACTGGTGTGAAAGACGTAATCATTGTCATTAATATAGTTATCTCTTATCTGAGCCAATAAATCAAAATATGTTTTCATATTTTTTGAAAGTAATATGGGTACTCCTCTGCCTCTTTTTCCCCTGATAACAATTCGGCTGTATGAACTCAGTAGCATTTTTTCAATCTCAGTTAAACAACTTTCAAATTCAACTTTAAGTTTTCTTGGAATATTAAATGTTTTATCCTCAGGTATATGTACCGTTTCTTTCTTAATATGTCCATTAAAAAGCCTATTTCTTTAGCTCCTAAATTTTCATTTTTTACAGGGCTTATAGAACTCTTGGTTTCAATTTCTATAAATGTGTTGTTACATGTTCCCGATTCAGATACAATGTTTTCAGATCGTAAGAATTTTGGATCAACTTCCAGTACCCAATTTAAAACAGGTTCAAAATTATCAAAGAGAATTGAATTATTTTCTGTATGTAGGTATACAGGTAAATCATTCTGAGGGTCATATTTATAAAAACAAGGAAAACAGAAGAAACTTTATATTATCGGTGATTTAAAAAATGAAGCATTATTTTCTAGAAATTATTTTCTTTTTTTTGTTTTTAGTAGTATGTATTCACGTAATAGTAAGTGGTATGCAATAGAATTCGATCATCTAGATAAGCTGTTAAAATTTCAGCTTCGTCAGTATATCCAGTCCTAAGATATTCAATGTAAATATTGGGTTTTAGTACAAAGCGCCTCGCGGACTCGTGACGTCATGTTGCATAAACATTATGACGCGGGATCGCGAACGAGTGAGTTTGCTACCTACTACTACAGTAGGTACCGTAGGTAGACTAGTCCATTATAATCCATACGAAAAAGGCGTGTTTTTCCAAATTACACGATTAGTATTATCATTTGAAATATTTATTTTTATTGCTCGCAATGTTTCCAGTGGACAGTGTTTTATCAAAGCAGATTCTGGAAATTTACCAGTAGATTTTTATGGGGTTTGACTATTAATAAAAATAAAGACTGAAAAATAAAGTCTCCGTATGATGCCAAGTTAGTTGACGAAACGCGCGTCGATCGAAGTAAAAGTGTTTTGGTGTTTATGGAAACAAAATCGAGCGTACTTTGATGTGACATTATTTTGAATGTCATAATGACGTACTTGCAGATTTTGAAGATGTCACACGAAACTCAGCGTGGTTTAACTTTGTCAATTTATTTATGGTCCTAAACGTCCGAATAAAACTTAAGAATTTGTAAATTGCCTTAAAAAGTGCCCTACTTTCAATTTCTGAAATAAGAAAAATGCTGAACGGGCCCATTAATAATATTTATCTGATCATAAATTTTTGTTTAAACATTGATTATAAAAAACATAAATTGTTAGTATTCTCTTGTTTTTAAGAAAAAAATCTGTATGTTTCCATGTCTGAGATATTTATGTATTTATTACAAAATAAAAATAGTTAAGAAAACTATTAACTTAAACGGTTGTATTTTAAATCATCAGTTGTACTAAAAACTACAAAATAATTAGGAGACAAACTTGGACCTTCCTGAGATTCTGACGTTTGGTAAGAAATAAAAACGCGGGGAGCATTTGAAATATGGTTCTTATGCACCCCGCGTTTTTATTTCTTACCAAACGTCAGAATATCAGGAAGGTCCGGGTGTGTGTCCTAATTAATTTGTAGTTTTTAGTAAAACTGATAATTTAAAATAAAACCGTTTAAGTTAAAAGTTTTTATACCCATTTTTATTTTGTAGTA
>CAXKVY010002517.1:130000-144986 GCA_964058915.1 Tetropium fuscum
ATCTCCCATAAAAATATATGCCTATGCTAAAAATATGGTTATATTTTTAGAATATCGCCTTAGTTAGGGCGTATCGATTTTTCATTGCGACGTTAAGAAGCTCTTCAATGGAGGGTGCGAAACAAGTGTAATTTATAACAACTATCAAGCACAGTAAAAATACTTTCTTAAATATAAACACTTATTACAGACCTATCTTTCGTACCTACTATGAGCATAATATTAGACAATATTTACGGCCACATTATTTATTTATGTATTTATAGAAAGAAATAAACAAAATAATAGGAAGGAAACAGAAAAAAAAATAAGTTGCTTATTTATCTAAATGATGTTTTATTAGTCATTTTATTAAACTGAGTTTTATTTACATTGAATATCTCAACCTAGAACTAGTGCTGCAATGTGTACAGATCAGCAATTTTGTTTATTAAGTTCCCACTTTTTGTGAAAAAATGTCACCTGCTTAGGCTGCACACGGTGATAGAACTTTATTTGTGACAACAGATACGGGCTATCAATTTTATTTGTAAGCAGTTTTAAGAAAAATATCAGATCTTGCCTGCATCTCTTTTCTTCTAAAAATTGTAGAGCTTAATGTGAGGCAATGACAGACCACATTCTGTGTGAAAATGAATTACCTAATACTGTCTTGAATTATGGCCTATTATAACAAGCCACAAAGAAAATATTTTGGTCATTCGTGAAGAGATGGCACCATAACTTTTTTGTAATATAGGCTCTTTTTTTACATGTTGTGTATTGTTTTTGCTGACATTCCTCACTAATCTACTCTCAGATATAATGTAAAATAGTGTTACGTTAACTATTATTCATTAGTTGACATAAGTTAAATAGTCGAGAGTATTATGCAAGTATTTACGTTCTCAAATAGTCTCTCTCTCAGGGCTGAATATTATGGTTTCTTTCTTTCTTTCTTTCTTTCTTTATTCGAAGCATTAGTCGATTTACCGATATTGCCACAGAAGCACCACGTTAAGGGTTTCTTAGCGCATATTGAACAAAGCACATTTTGGTCTTTGCTCTTTCCTTTCTATTATTCTGCACTCTAGGCGAGAGTGGTATTTTTGTGAAAACTGTCATTATGGGGCTCGATATGTGTGTCCTCTCGGCAAGTGGCTATTTTCTTTTCATTCTTGGCTTCGCGTAGAACCGTGGCGCCTCTTATTTTTTGTTAAAAGTTCTGATACTGGTAAAAGAAACCTGATACTGGTAAATTTTTCTTCCACACCTTCATGACCGAGAATCAATTCCTGTGATGAGCAGAGACCATTATTACCGATTCCTGAACGTTAGACTGGAAGATACCTCCTCCTGCAGCCGGCACATTCCACCCATTGCGGGATACATCACCCTTAGAGGCTACGTCTCAGCTCAGCTGGACCACCAAGCCGAAGCTTCAGCCTAGGATCCTAGGAGGCCAAGCTCATTCACGAGGGGATCTCCAGAGAAGAGGAAAGGTATTTTTGAATAATTAATTGCCCCTAGGAATTACCAGGTCTTAAAGAATATTTCCACTTTACTTTACCAAGGTTTACAATTCACTTTTGCTGTAAATGATAAATTTCTCGACTTGACCTTGTGTCAAGAGTGAACATTTTTTATTGTTTTAACCTAAAGCCCTTCAGGCTACCTAATCAAGTAGAGTCTTTTTAACGCCCCTCAGGCAATCCAATTGTAAATTTTAATTTTAAGTTAAGATCAATGTGAACCATCAACTGGTAATATAAATATTTTTGTAATATATTGTTTTTAAAAAATCTCATTCTTTTATTTCTCTGGGAAAAGTCTGAGTCACAAGAGGTCACAGCTGATAATTATTTGCTGATCATTTCTACGGTCTTCTGTACTATTAAAGTACTCTTGACCTGCCGTCCAAGTATTTTTATACAAAAATAAGTAGAAGTAGATCAAGCCGGTCATTGTCAAGCTGTGATTTTTCTGGTGATATATCTAAAGGTATCTAAGTGCAAGCCTCTAGCAAATCCACTTATCCACGACCTTCGTATTTAACTGAGCAGCCGATAGGCAATAAAGAAAAAATTCATTACGTCACATCTCCTGGATGAGAGGCCCTTTAATTAAGGTAATGTAATTAAAGAGGAGAGGTGTTACAGTATATTAGGCCACACCAATTGTTTAACGTAACTTTTGTCATGTTGGTGTGACCATGTTTGTTAATGAGCCGTAGTATACATTTAATTTTAACCTTACATAACCTTGATATATACATGAATACTTCCATTGGTAATATGTGTATATATTTGGAAATTAAAAATAATAGCGGCCCTAAGTTTGATTCTTGGGGAGCGTATTTCAACAAATAATTACGTTGCACCAAATAATATTACCGATGGATTGCATTATTCCTTCCAAATATGAAACAAGGAACTAAGGTGATTGATTACTCATATCAAGTGAAGATAAATTTAATAACAGTTATCATGTACGCTTCGAAATTTACTCCTAAAACTAAGTTACTGGTTTGCTACTACAGGCCAATAGTACCACCCTAATGAATATTCCAACTGATTTTTATTTCCCTCAAATTTGAACTTTTAATAGTTTTGTATGACGGAGGTGGACGAAATCAATTTTCGATTCGTTCCCTTTGTCATTCATGTTTATACGAAAACACAAATTTTTCGTTGATATGACGCCATATTTTAGTCACATGTTTCGCCAGTACTTGTACTGACATATAAATATACAACTTAATGCATAAATAATTATAGATAACTATGGAAATTTTCTTTTATACCCTGTTTTTATTTCTTTTTTTTAATTATTTCATCAAATTGTGTAGATAAATAAAACCTTTATATTTTACCATTCAATAAGTCATTTGCTCCTGAAAGTAATTGATATGTTCGAAGCAGCATGTTCAATTAAATATTATCTCAAAAACGTGTGCGAAGCGCCTGCTATCTGCACCACATGGAAGATATTCCATATTAATTTTCTCAGCCACATCAATTCGCAACGCCCAATTAACTTTCTCTCACGTATTAGTTAGAGGCGAAAAGCTATGACCAAGCTGTTTCGAAAAATTAATAGTCAATGTCAGTTTTATACGCCAAAATGGTGAATTATGCCAGTGCCATATATTGGGCAGATACCTCATGTAAATTATAATAAGTATATCCCCTTCAGTCCCGATTTAAATTTAGTGTCAGAAAAAATATTTGTTTTATATTCTGATAATAGTAGACCTACAAGAATCCAAATAGGCATTTACTTCTTTAATTTTTGTAAATAATGTCCACTGGAGGCATTATGGATATGGGGACTAAACCATTAATTAAGTGTAATTAGTTTTAAGTGTTTAAGTGTAATTAGTTTAAGTTTTAAGTGTAATTATAACTGATTTTTATATTCAATTTACAAGAATTGGATGTTTTGTGCAGTTTTTGAACTATGGAAGCGAAATAAAAATATCTATTAAGACCTAACAAATTTATTTTCTATGAACACAAATAAAATCGTTTTTTAAACGGTTAAAGCGGTTTCGTAGATAGACGCCCTCTATTTCTTGAGTTAGGTGGTGGTTGATCATTTTTAGGAGTGGATATGCAACTCTAAGCTTAAAAAAGAAAACTTTAAGCCTTTTCAGCTTAAAAAACTTTAGGCAAGACATAAGCTGATGCAAACCAAGAAAGATCTCTATTCCATTTGAGTTGGTTTGTGTGCAGTTGGTGTTGTCTTGCTGAAGTGTATGTCATATTAGCTACAATTTCGAAATGGGACTACGGAATGTATCTAAAGAAATATTCAATTGGAGATGTTTGCGCTACATTTAGGCAAAATCTTTTTTCTCCCAAGTAACTTTTTTTGAGTGCATGTTGCTCTAAACTCAAAGCAATGTTCTGGTATTTCGAGATCCTCATTTTCCAGGTACCGTTCAGAATTTTCCAGTACTATATCTTGCTCCATATCCGTATAACGATTTTCTCTTGATTACTGGATAACTTGTCTTGCCCAATTCTAAGCCTCTGTTATATGACTTGTAAACGAATGTCATCATCACTATCATCCCTTAAAAAATCTTCAACATCTGAGTTTTCAGCCAATACCTGTAGCTCACATTCTTTATCAAGTTGATCGTCGTCTTACATACTCAATATATATTCAGCATCCTCAGGGTCTTCTGGATTGAATAACACTGCAAAAAAGTGAATACATTAGGACCCAATGTCGATTCCAAAAGACAAACAAATTTTCGAGTGTATGACACTTTGAGCCATCTTTACATTCACTAACATGTTTTACACCTTTACAGACATTATGAAATTTCGGCAACTCTTACTTTCAAAGAAATAATCAAAAATACTTATATTTACTCGAAATGGCTGCCATGATTGTTGCTCACTAAGTGCGCTTTTAAATCAGCAAATTAACAACATATGATGCCATCATCACCAGAAATGAAGCCGTATAATTTCTCTGTATAACGTTTATAATGAAAGAACAAGATGAAAGCACACAAGAAAGCACAGATGGAAGATAGGCAAGATAAACTATAGCCAGTGAGAAAACGTCCGCGAAATGAGATAACATGATTGTTTACTATAACACAACATGTTATTGGTCGATTCCAACCCAACACCTGAAAATTTACTGGATTTTGTTTACAAACATTGTGTCCCACTGCGTCTCTCTCCTACAAATTTCTGTTTATTTTGTGGACAAACAATACTGTACTATGGTTATTGACGTTACTTATCTTTATATTTTTGATCGGAGATAATACGTCTTACATGCTAGATGGCGGAATATTACACACTAATAGATGTTACGTTCACTGCACTGGACAGGGGGCGGAAGAATACAAGTATTAATAATAAGCGTTATTGATCCTTTGACAATGTTACTTAGTAAATCAATTAGGTACGTCTGGTAAGTTTCCATGTTTGCGAAATGAAGAAACGAAGTTCATGTTAAACGAATTTATAAAAATTTTAACAATTAAATTAATGTTATGTGCATGTTACATTGTCGGTGAAACCAGAAAACAGTATATCTCCAGACTGATGAATTATGCCGCACAACCAAAAAATCAAATCACAATAGCAATATAGGAAATCTGTTATTCCTAAAAATATTGCTGACATTCTTAAATGTTTTTAATATGTAGGACTAACAAATTTGGATAATTAAATGAAAAATATTTTTGGATATCACAGTGCAGTCAATGAACACTTTGATAATAAAATAATAAAAATAAATAATAATATAAATATTATTATTAAAATTAGAGTTCAAATCAGCTGTCATTAGTGAGCAAAAAAATAAAAATAGGTAGCAAATTCATTTATTTCTCCAATACTAAAATATATTATACATGCAAACGGCATTCGCAGTCACCGAGATCTAATAACGATTATTAGCCCAGAGATATGCGGATTTGAGCCTGAAAAATGTAAATGAAAATTGGTAGAATATTCTATTTAGTATACTGAACAATATACCAAAAGTCATAAGCCGTCCTATGCCGGCTTCATGATGGAAAAAGGCGTAGGCGGGTATTAGCCCAGGAATTTTAGGCTTTAACCCGGAAGTAATTATTGTAAAAAATCTTGCTATATCTCAACTTCCGATGAGACTGAAAAACCGAAAAACCGCGGGAAGTAAAAAAAAAACAACACTTTTCTTGCATGCGACGTGGACCACTTTAGGTAGAAAATATTGCAAAAGTGACTTACGCAAATGTTGTAGGGCATAAAATAAGCTTTCCATTGGTATATATGTACTTTACCTGTACTTCACTTATACAATCGGAGATAGGGCCGCTTGAACGCCAGCAGACACAGACTTTAGTCTGCGAGGTCGAATTACGCGCCATATAAATCTGAAAGTATTTCTAATACTTGTTAGAGGTTTAGGTTGGCTCCTTCGACCTGGCTACTTCGCCATCAACGACTGCAGCCTGCGAACAACATTGCTACAGAACTTATTTAGGTACATGTAAGATAGCTAAGAATATGCCATCAGTATTGTTTGTACACATTTTCGTACGCAGTTTGTACACAAGTCTTGCTTTGTTCTTCGGGTGGCCCAAAAAGTCGGCTTGAGCTATCTTTGCTGATGTGTTGACGTCAAACATCACATAAGTTGGCATCTTTTAAGTAAGGGAAGTACCTTTAGATTTGTATGGAGCGTAATTCTATCGTCGTTGCATCTGCTATGGTCCAGGTGGTAGAATCTCCGATTCTATAAGTCGCACAGGGAAAGTAACTATAAGTCCACATCGCGTGTAAAAAAAGGTGTTGATTTTGTAAAAAAAAGGTCACGGATGACAGTACAACATTTTTCATTATGTGCACATAGCTTGGTCCAGTGAGGGGTTCTTCCATCCTTCCTCCAACAAACTTTGCCAGCTTATCCAAGCTCAAACCTTAATGGAGAACATTTTCCCAGAAGTTGTTTACAGAAGTTGTCTTCCTACAAATTGTCTTGCAAACTCTAACCTCTCTAGTTCTTTATGCTGGGGAGTCAAAGCAACTTTATTTCCGGCCACATAATTCTTCAACTGTGGATCGTTCACCCGCTTCCTTAGTTCGCACTGATCCAGGAAAATTCATCTCAAAGGAAGCCGTTACTGCCGTATCAAAAGGATTTCTTCTTAGGTGGTGAAGGAATAGATTATCTTCTTTAACGGTGCTTAGTTTTCGACGCCCACCTCCATCATAACGCATGTGACCCTCCGCATTCCATTTTTCTTTAAATTTATGCTGTTCTTTCATACATGCAGGTCATCCGCAACTGCTTGCAATGACCAACCGTTCTGAAGTAAAGTTATAGCTCTCATTTTCTCTGGTTCTTTTAAATGCGGCATCTTGAATTACAAAACAATTTCACTAATGACAGACATATAAAAACTTCGTAATAAGAAAAGTAGACCACATCACATTGGGAAAATAAATCATCCATTTTCAAAGGGCCCTCACCACTACCTTAAAAATCAAAGGATGGGGCAACTCCCGGTGAAATTGAAGTCACAGAAAACTGTTACGTATTCGTATTTAAAAATTTTGGTAATATGTAACACAAGTTACATATTCACTTCTATCACAAGTTTCATCTCGAAAATTTAAAGATGCTGGAACGTATCCTGTTGACAACCAGTATATTGTTTTTTCCTCTTGAAATAAATTTATAAGTGCCTATGCGGATAGTTAATTGTCAACAATTTTCATTATTAATTTATTAATTTCCACAATTCTCGCGAACAGACTTGTTCCCATTTAATGTTTCCTTCAACACAACCACTTGTGGACGGCACGGCATTCCATCGCCATCTTTTATTCTCCTCATCAAGTGATTTAAGCTTAATGTTAAGGAAAAGTAGGAACTATTTAATTAAGTCGTGTTATTGTGACGTTGTATAAGAAAAGAGTGCGAGTCCATAACAGTAAAAGCTATTGCGGATGGGCAGTTCTCCTAACTTTATTGAATCTTAGAATCGCAACAGCAACTGCAAAAGCAGGGGAAATAAAAGCAAATGGCCCGTGCCCTCGAATAATGGCCCGGATTAAATTAGGCCGGTCTCACTAGAACGGAAAAACTGCATACATTAGATCTGCTTTTATTTTACATTAGAATCTCATAGCAGCAAGCGCCTGCCGCATATATTTATAACTTTCTTAATGCATTTAATGGTTATATAACGCATGAAAGGGTTTAAAGCGGGAAATCATTATCTTTATTGTTTTCGAGGTTATATTAAGAACGATGGTATTTCATTTACCATTATTACTAGTTTTAAAACACAAAAGTTTAAGTGGATCATAAATCTGAGCCAGCCGTAATTTCTACGAAGAAAAACACTGCTATTGCCTCTAAAATGAAAGTAAAATATAATTTATACATGGGAAATGAATGTTACTATTTAACTTATATTCAAGCAATTGAGTTGAAATTTTTTTTCTGGAATCCGCAAAATTATGAACGTATAGGTTATGATTGGTTTTAGATCATGAATAGTTAATGTTTTCCATGGTTGATTCAGCCACGGATTGATACTGGAACTATAACTTTTTAGATTACTCAAACACTGTAATGTGTAGTTGTTATAACTTTTGTTAACTTTGCTAGTAATTATGTTTTAAAAATATGTAGAGAAGTAGGATGCAGATATTAAATTTGCGCGTCATCAGTCAAAAGAAGACAATGTCCGGTATTAATGTTTTGTTTTCATATTGAAATGTTTATGGCTATAGTTTATGGTTTATAGTTTGCGTTGCAGCATAAGTGACACTTTACTTCTTGATCCTTTGGCAGTAAGCACACTAGATGAATGTAGTTTCGAAGTAGGTATGTCAAAAATGTTTTCAGTCGCTGTTGGTATGGTTATTATTTTATCCTTGATCTAAAGAGTCGCGGACAGAAACAAATACTGCACATTTAAAAGATGTTTAGAATATTCATTTATAAAATACATTTCGTAATTAAGTAAAAATAGCCGTAGAAGTATTTAAATGTACACCTACCATGTCAGGGAGATATCCCAAGGATGCGAAAGTGAAATCCACGGATTCGACAATTAATTATAATTCCTTGCGTCCGTTCGGGCGTTATCAGCCTCATATCGAAAAGCGGTGGTCACAGAATAATACAACACCGTGTACGGCAGGAGATAAGGATAAGGTTAGACATAAAAGCTAATGATAGAGATGGCGATAGCGTCAATAATCGTCCCGATAAAGATGGAACAAACACGCCGAGTATTGCTGGATATATATATGCTTCGGAATCCTCTGTATACGCTAAAGGCTTTGTCTTTTACGATCACAGGCAATTTAATGTTTAAACAATGCTCATTTAGTACGCACGACAAACGCTCTATAACTTGTTTCGTTTTATAATTAAAACGTTGAGAGTCAGATTTTTTTTTATGTAGCCTGCCATACGATGCAAGTCTTTCGTCATTCCTATTGAGGCAATACTGTAATATTTATTTTCGTATTCTAAATGGATAGAGTATTCTTATTGAGAAAAACTTTGAAAAAATATTGGACAACATTTCAATTTGCTATACAAAATAATTACAAAATCAGTCCAGCGTCGCGTCGTCTGAAAGACTACTAGGGGGGTAAAAGTTGGGTTGACGAGCCGTAGTCAAACATGGCGGGCATAGTAATCATTACAGCAAAATATCGGGTGTAGGTCGGGGCAAGGGGCGGTGGTATTATTTATAAATATCTATTCAAAACGTCAGTGTCAAATAAACTATTGTCTCATTTTCATGGCCGACTAGAAAATTGAGTTGCAAACGTACTCTCCGGAAAATACGAGCTAGCAAAAATTCCAAGACCCTAATGCCGATATTCCAGGGTAAGATATTGAGGTAAGAGTGCTAGGCACATAACGTAGGTTTAGGTAGGTTATTTTATAAACGCATTATAATATGATCATAATCAAATAATTTCGATAAATATTTTGAATTGTCTGCAATAATGTCTGCAGCACCACTGCGCGTCGCATATTCGCTCGTGTTTTTCTTGAAAAACGTGCCGCTTGCATTTCTTTTGTAAATGTTTTGTAAGACTACGGTTAAAGGAACACGTGCTACAACTTCTAAGAGAATATCGCGACTTCGGCACAGACTTGGTCTGTGCCGAATATCTTCGGTACATATATTTCGTTTTGACTTTGTTCACTTGAAGGCCTCCTTTATTTACCTGTGGCTCAAGATCTATGGCGGTTTGATTCAGGGAGGCAAGGTAACGTGCAATTATTGTAATATCGTCCGCATACTCAAGTGTTTGTGTGGTTTTATTTACGATGCTTCTAGTTCTACTATTTTTTTTTGATAGCTGTTTCCAGCACTAAGTTGAAAAGCACTGCCGAGAGAGCGTATCCTTGTCTTACCCCAACTTTCACTTTAAGTTCGTCGCTGAGCTGCTGTTGTACTCTTATAGCTGCTGTCAATTCTGTCATGGTAACTTCTACCATTTTTACTAATTCTCGGGGTATTCCTAGGAGGGTTAAACTTTTTAGCATTTTCTTCATGTGAACTTTGTCGAATGCCAGTTTGAAGTCTATAAAGAGATAATGTATATGTATATATCTATGTTATATTCGTAGCATTTCTCCTGTATTTGTCTTAACGTACACATGAATATATTGAGGATAGTGAGTATACACATGAGTATATTAAGTATATTGAGATAAAATGTTCCTTGCCAAGGTGAATCTAATATTTCTGATGTTTTTATTAAATTTAGAAATAAATTTGGATATGGATCAATGTGCTAATCCCTCCGTTATTTTTATGGATATGGCTCAAATAAAACAGTTGTGTTTCGGTCTTGTTTGATACATATTCTTCAGGAATCTCTAATTATTATTAATTTAAAACAATATCTTTATCAGGTAATATGTAAAACTACAGGCAGATGATTTAAAAATAGCTATTTATGTAAGTAGGTGGGAAAAGTACTCGCATCCTTTTACATACTCGCATTAACAGAAATCTGCTCATTACACAAAATAGTGTTTCCCAACATGTTTCATACAAGATCTTTTCTAATTTTCACCAATTTTATATTTTATCGCAGCTTTTGTGACAGCTCGTCACTTTCATAGCTTGTCAGGTATAAATAACCGACTATGTAATGAACTTTACACAACTAGTTGCGTAGTATTTTACTTTTCGTAACTGGTTGAGAAAAGTAAGACATTTCCTAACGTCAAACGGTTTTGTCAAGTCTCATTTTATATGTCAAAATTAGAAAAAATATATTTATTATTTATTTAACAAAACAAATTTAACTTTTCAAATTAAATAGCGTTATAATAAAATTCCTTGTCTATATCTGGAATATAAGGTACCATACCAAGAATGTGTTGGGAACGTCGCCTGTAATTGGATGCAAAATTTTGCTAATGGCAGTAGCCAAAGGTCACATCACGTCCTGTGAAAGCTTCATGCCATATACAACAATAAATTATCCTAGTTATTGAGCAGTGTGCAGTTTAGCATTTATTACAAGCATTTATTTATTACAAACTTTGTATTTTTTGTAAAAAAAAAATACATTGGCTTTCGGTAAACGAAAAACATTTTCCATATGAAACCGACGATAGATCAAATAAGCCCTCGTTTCGAAATAAATTTGGATGGATGTTGACAGCATAGCATAGGTTGAGGATGTGTATCAAATAAGAACTGACATTATTTTCCAAAAAATGGATGTGACTCAAAAATTAATTAAAAAAATACCTTTCAAATTTTTTTTTGGAAAGAAAATAATATTTATTTCATAGCTTTAGGCTCCAAATGAATCAGATATATAAAAACCCAATTTTGAAAAAAATGTCAAATGAGCACTATGAATCAAATGAGCACTAAGGCACTAATGTATTCAGGACCAATTTCTACAGAGATGGACCCACAATAAAGACTTCTTCACTTCTCATAGTGGTCATATAAATCCATAGACAGTCATCAAGTATATTTTTATGTATAATCCAATCCTTTGATTTCTGCCAACCGTAATGATGAAATATTTTGATAATTTTAATATGATAATAATTACTGTTCTCTCCAAATCTGACTGACGTATCCTGCGCCAGGTTAGAAATTCAATCAAAGCAAACCACTCAATATCATCAATGAAATATTCCTATTTATGTAGTTCTAGCTAATATTGGAACTCAGCATTTTTGTAATAATAGGACACGCTCTACTTTATAATATCACTAAGACACTAGTCTACAGCTAACATTATTAATATGCTATTTATTATTAGCTCCCATACATGTGACGCCAGAAATGACCAATGCCAACTTAACAATCAATAATTAGCATTGTCTTATAACATCTGTTTTATTACATTTCAAATTGAGCATCAACTTTAAAATACACGAATTCATTAGATTTTTAAATATCTTTAGACTTGACAGCAATAAATAACTAGACAAGAATATAAGCCTAACTTAATTAATTGTCACACTAAAATGTTATTTAATTATCACAAATAAAAACATCACATTTTACTTGTATGTGTAAAGCAAAGTTTAGAGTTTATAATATATTCCGTAAACGGTGGTGTAAAGCATGCAGTAAAAGACAAAAACAGGCAGGTCCCACCGAGATTTGAACTCGGATCGCTGGATTCAGAGTCCAGAGTGCTAACCATTACACCATGGGACCTTGTATTCGGCAGAGTTTAGCAGAGCCGTTTTATAACTGTTCTACGCTGTGTGCCATAAATCAATAATCTTTACCTCCCGAAACTGTATCAATATTATACAATGTAGGTACCTACATCTAATATAAAGTATCTACACAGAAAAGTATGATATTTTACGCATTCCTTCTTGTCTCTTGTCTCCTCCTGCGATCGTAGCAGGAGAGTAGGTAAGCATTTAGACATAATAAAAATTCTTAAAGATTGAGGGGGTTCACTATAAAATCATATAGGTCTCTAACTTTGGCATATTTTTTAACTGTGTTTTGGAATGCAAAAAGTGAATATTGACTTGCTATAGTCTGAGAACATCTTAATTTGTTGTTAATATATCTCCAGCTTCTTAGGGAAAAGTTGGACTTTTATGAAGGGTAGAGTAAAAATCATTACGATAGCAAAACAGATATGCCTTACCATCCTTAACAAATGAGGAAATAATAGAGAAAGCTATGAATTTGCAAATAGGATTGTTATCAGGATATGAGCCGGAATTTTACTAATTCGTTTTATGGGATTTTCGAACACTATGCCATCAGAGGTCTCAAAGTAAATCGCCAATTGATATTTTAAAATGTTTTGGCAAGAAAGAAATAGTATCAACCGTTCCAAATATTTGAGTTTCCTTGACAATTTTTGCAACTTTAGCAGTGACAAACGCTAGTGCCGGACGAAACTGCTGTTTTAAATATTAATTACGACTTGGTCGAAGAAATATGTTTTGATGAATCGCGTTTTATAGCCTTTTTGAAAGCAAAATCTTGACTTCAGATTTTGAATTAGGCCTTGGGAAGAAGGCCAGAAAATGTTTTTCAAAAAATAATATTTATCGGCGAGGCTGAAAATTGAAGAATACGTAAACAAACAGAATTGCAGAATATGGGGTAGGTAATGAAAATCCAAAATAATGTACCCTTTGTCACCTCACGCCGCTCTATTCTGTCCCAGTAGAATGGGGAGATTTTTTTAGGTTTATATTAATCTAAGAAAATAATGTTACAGTCGCTCTGACTTTATTTTGTATTCAAAACAAAATGAGTACTAATACTCCAATTGATCATAATTTAGGTTGCAATGAAATGTAATTGTTATTATGAAAATAGTATCCTAAATTGTATTCGATCAAATGATTTCTTCGTCGGTATAGGATTGAAATAAAATTAGGGATTTCCCTACGTCGACGTTTCCCTCTATATCAAAAGCTTCTTCAGGACAACAAGAGAACATATTATTATAATATGTATATAAATAAGCGATTTAAACTACATTTTAAGATCGTCTATAAAAATAAAATACTTAAATGGGTATAAACAATTTAAAAACATTTAAAAAAATGACCTTAATTACCTACAAATAAATGAGATATAATAATAATTTTTTTTTGGATTCTTCTAGAGGTCATTGGCCAAATCAAATTGTCTAATGGAATTAGTGGGTTGTGCCAGTACTCACCAATCATCACTATTTTTCCTGGAAGGAAGAATTTAATTTTCATGGCCATTCTTTTCTAGGCTCAAAATTACTAAATAGTTTTCTTCCAATCTTCCTTCTATCTGATCATTCGTAAATTTATAGTTGTTTCTTATATTTATCACATTGTATTTTAACCAAATATTACATTTGTAAAGGTTCACAAAATTTGCATTTGCTTTATCCTAGTCAATGTAACAAGTTTAGTACCATATCTTTTCTGCGACGTACGTTAAACAAAGATACTAAACAAGTCATAATCACGAAACATGTAACATAATCAAATTATCTTCAGTAATGAAAACGGAATTACAGCGATTCATATGGCTTCAATCGTACCTAAATAAATATCGCCTTCAGTTATCTACCTACTCGTCATAATGTCAAATTTCCCAATATAGTTGCCGCTATTTTTACCGCTTCTTTAATAATTTTTCCGGATATTCATTCATTATTAATTTTGTGGGTTTAATTCACCAAAGTCGGGACAGGAAAATTTACCGTCACGAAAATATTTATAGACATGACATAATTAATTAATAATAATTATGAAATATTTCCACTACTGGCTTCAGTGACAAACTTGTTACATTATTTCAATCTTATTTTTACAAACGCTAAAGTATTTGCAACATATTCGATTTTAATTAACGTATTATTGTTGCAACATCACGAGTATACCTCAAGGCTCCAATCTTGGACCAGTTTTATTTCTATTATTTATTAACGATATATTTAGTTGTACATATTTAAATACACTGTGTTTTGCAGATGATTTGAACATTTTTACAAGCATTTGTTCGAATGTAGATTGAATACGCCTACAAAATTGTTTTATTTACATTAATATTTGGTGTGATAAACACAAATTCCAATTGAACATTTCCAAATGCAGTTATTACTTACTTAATAAAACAGCTTATTATAATATATTATTATAATAACAATGGGTATAATTTAAGTAAGAGTAAGACTGTTAAAGATTTGGGGGTGATATTAGATACACAACTTACATTTATTCAGCATATAAATATAAAATTAGAGAGTTGAATGCTAAATTGTATCAGTCAATTTTGTGACATAAATTCCTATACTCTCAATAAATTAAAATCTGTGCTATTTGATATATAAATATATTTTTCTACGTTCCTGCAAAAAAACAAAACTTGAATTACAAAACAAAAACAAAAATTGAATTATATTTAGTGCAGAAACTGGTTCTTTATTGCTCTAGTGCCATAAAAAATTTATTGTACTTATCTGTCATTCTACTACAGTTCGGTAATCATGACAAACATAAACAT
>CAXKVY010002518.1:0-31656 GCA_964058915.1 Tetropium fuscum
ATCTGAGTCGTGTGTTATTAGTGGCTAATCTTAGAGCTTTGTTTTGCTGAGTTTGAATTTGCTTTAGTTGTTTTTGTGTAATCCACGGATACCACACCGGTGCCGCATACGTGAGAATCGGTCTGATGTAGGCATTGTATAAAATTATTGCTTATTGCTGTTTGAGTTTGTGAGTGTATTAGAATTCAGGATATTTTGTTGAGTCTGAATTTAGTTTTCTGTAATGTTTCGTTTATATAATTATGCTTTGTGAATTTAAAATTTCGGTCTATATTATTTAACCCTAAATATTTTAATATTGTTAAGTTATTTATGTTTATGTATGTATACATGTATGTATGTATGTATGTATGTATGTATGTATGTATGTATGTATGTATGTATGTATGTATGTATGTATGTATGTATGTATGTATGTATGTATGTATGTATGTTTGTGTGTGTGTGTGTGTGTGTGTGCGTGTGCGTATGCGTGTGAGTGTATGCGTGTATGCCTGTATGCGCATGCATGCATGGATGCATGGATGCATGTATGCATGTATGCATGTTTGCATGTATGCATGCATGCATGAATGCCTGTATGCCTGTATGCATGTATGCATGTATGCATGTACGCATGTACGCATGTACGTATGTATGTATGTATGTATGTATGTATGTTTGTATGTATGTATGTATGTATGTGTATCTTGTATGTGTATGTATGTGTATCTTGATAATACGTGTCGGATAGCCCATGAAATATTGTTTGTATAGCAGTCCGGGGTGCCAGACTTTGTCAAAGGTTTTCTCGGTCTAGCAAGACAACCCCTGTATATTGACCTCGAATTAGACTGGTGGCAATGTACTGCAGATGCGGAAGAGCTCTTGGTCTGTTGAATGGAATCCGGAATGGAGCTGTTGGTTGGAATCCGTATTGGAATTCGCTCATGACGTGGTGTGTTACTGCGAATTCCAATACTCAGGATTGGAGAAGTGTATCTAAAAGCTTGCTTAGGGAAGGTAACAGGTTGATAGGTCTATAGCAAAAGCTGGATCGGTATATGATTTATTAGGTTTGTGTATAGGGATGACCTTATGGCTGTCTTCAAATATGTGGGATAATGGGCGAGTCTCATATAGATGAGTTAAAAATGTTAACAAGGAACATTACTGCAAGGGGGTAGTTGTTTTAAGGCAAAGTTGGGAATATTGTGAATTCCAGGTGCTTTTCTCCTCTTTATTGCTTTGATGACTGAGTATAGTTGTTGTGGTGTAAAGAATATTGGTTCGTCGTCGTTGTGCAATGTTGTGTTGTTTAGGTTGTTGTTTATCTAATGTTGTGTTGCGTTATATGTTCTTCGGTACGTTATATGACATGTCGTTCGGTGTGAATTGTGTTGCAAAAAGTTGAGAAAAGCACCTAGCCTTCTACTCACCTGTTTCAGGGAACATACACAGTTCCCTGATCTGTTTGTTCAGTACCACGGGCGGTGATCAATGTTGATAATTAATGTGTTGGTCTTGCTTTTGTGAAAAGCCTTGGAAGTTAATAGGGATCGTCGGTGTGGAATTCTATGGTTTCTTTAATTTTTCTATCTCAGAAGCTAATTTTATGCGTCTTGCAGCATGCTTGATTCCCTCAACCGTCTCACATCCTGGATTGGCGGTTATGTTTAGGTTTATATAATTTTTGAGCGAGGTCCACGTTATAATCCCGCTCTATTGGGTATCTGTTGAATTTTTGCTGTTCATAATTTAATTCTATTTTTGACATTATTGCCACATGGTCACTTTCCATGTTCGGTATTAATTGTTGTGTTATATTTTCTTTTATGTGACTTGTTACTGCCAGATCTAGTACATTTTTAGAGATGGGTCTAGTGGGCCATGGGGGTGAAATTATCTGAATTTGTTGATCTATTCTTTTTGAATATTTGTATAATGTTTTGCCCTCGTTGTTCTCTGTATTATTTATATAATTCCAGGATCTGTGTAGGCTGTTGAGGTCGCCTAGCATGATGTCTGTTTTATTTTGTCCAGGTCTGTCGGTCTAGTCCATAGTCTAGTCTGAGGTTTGACCTTTTATACGCTGAGATGATTAATATTTTCTGTTTTTTGTTTTGATTGTAATTACAATCAATTGAATTTAGTCTAGGAAGGGATGTTTGGGTATCGGGTATGTCTTTACGTATGAGGATGGCCGTGCCTCCTCCTCTGTCATGTCTGTCTGTTGTGGTTCTGTATACGTCGTAGTTGTGTATATTGAAGATTTTGCTCGGTTTTAATTCTGTTTCTGACAAGCAGCATATTTCTATTTTATATTTTATGAGAGCTTGTGTCAGTTCTATGTTTTTGTTGATCGCGCCGTTGATGCTTAGCTCCATGATTATGATATTGTCTATGATATGATCCATTTGATGTAGATATTTTTTATTGTGTTTTTAATAATGTCTTTACGTATGAGGATGGCCGTGCCTCCTCCTCTGTCATGTCTGTCTGTTGTGGTTCTGTATACGTCGTAGTTGTGTATATTGAAGATTTTGCTCGGTTTTAATTATGTTTCTGACAAGCAGCATATTTCTATTTTATATTTTATGAGGGCTTGTGTCAGTTCTATGTTTTTGTTGATCGCGCCGTTGATGCTTAGCTCCATGATTATGATATTGTCTATGATATGATCAATTTGATGTAGACATTTTTTATTGTGTTTTTAATTTTAATTTTGGAGTTTACTATATTATTGCCATGGTGGCTTTTGCTATCAATCATATCTTGTCAAAAGTTTCTGTCTTTGACTTCATTTGTATCATTAAGTTATTAAATGTTGTCCAGATTGTATTAATGTTAAATGATTTTTTGAGATCTATTATTTCCCATAAGGGGTTGTTTTCTGTATTTTCTAGGTTTTGGTTTATGTTTTGATTTCGTTTTGGTTGGGTGCTTCTAAAATTCCATTTTCGGCGTTTTTAGCTACTTGTTTGATATGGGCACTGAGGGTGCAATTTGTGTTCTGATTGATCTTGTTAAGTCTTGTCTCGGTTCTGTCTGTCTGTTATTAATGTGGTTGGCTCTTTTGGTCTGCAATTGTTTAGCCTTAATGTAATTGGGGCACCCTCTGTAATTTGCGGGATACTCTCCCCCCGCACAGTGCACAAGCGCATTTGGTGGCTGTACACGTTTCGTTGGGATGACTTTTTGAGCATCTTACGCATTTGTGTTATCTGTTGCAATATTGGGAGGCGTGTCCCAACTTTTGGCAACGGTGGCATTGCGGCAGATCTACTCGGACAGTCCGATATGGTGAATCTAAATTGCATATTATGTTGTTTAATTTATAGTACGCATCTGCTGCGTAATCTGGGATTGTGAGCAGCAATATGTTGGAGGGTTGCTTTCTTGCATCCCTGCTGATCATTACTCTCGATATGTTAAGTAGTGATAAGTTTTTCTCAAGTAGATCTGTCGCCATGTCCTCGTTTGTTATATCCAAAGGGACATATTTTGCGACTATTTTTATGGGTTTTTCTTTATTAGAATTATGAGTTAAAAATTCCATGTTATTTTCTTGTAATTGTTGGGCTATCTCTTTATGTTGTTCATTATAGTGTTCGGAAAGCATATGAGTGAAGAATTGTTAAACTTTATCCTAATGTTATTGTTGTACGTATGGCGTATGGTTTATATATTTATTCATTGGTACATTGTTATTCCTGTAAATATGTATTGGTGGTGGTCTGTTTAGTGTGCCTGTGTTTGTTTTTTCTGATTGTTTTGTGTAGGTGTAGTTTGTTGTGTGTTTTATGGGATGGGGGTGCTTGTTGATGGCATGTTTGTTTCGATTAAATCCAGATTTAATTTTTCAAACTTTTTTATTGGTTGTTTCTGGGGATTTATTGTTCCCTTTATTTTTACACTGCTTATTTTAGGATTATTACTGTTTTCTTTGTTTTTATCTGCTTGTATTTCTGTTTGCACTTCCATGTATTTACTGGCAAAATCAAACTCGTTTTCTAGATTATCTTGTTGGTTTTCCGTAATGACGTTGTTTGGTGTGTTTGTGTGTATGGTGTCGTGTATGTGCGATGAATTTATTAATGCTTGTGGGGTTATAGTGTTTGTATATATAGCTTTGGTGCTAGTGTATGTTATAGTGTTGTGCTAAAGATGGTTTATCATTTTTTGTATTACAGTATTTTGTTATTTGAAGGGGTAATTTGTGAGGTATTATGGATTTTCGGACATTGGTGTCCCGTAAGTAGAAGTAGCTGAAGGCGGTGTATTAATATTGGTTGTTGATTTATTTTCGGGTGATTCATTAACATAGTATGAATACCTATGTTTTTGATGAAACGGAAGACTCCAAGTCTTCCGTTTCCGTATTATTTTTCTGTCCGAGGTTGCTTTGTGATTTCGATTTATATTTATCTAGTGGTTACAGTTCAAGTTCATCCCGTTTCCTGTCACGTTTGCGCTTGTTCTTCGACTTCGACGGGCTTGGCATTTTAGTTGGTGGTGCCTTTTTGGCTGTTTATGTTTTTTTTCGCCTATCTGTACTATTGGGTGTGGCTTATTAATTTTAATTACAAATAAATTAGCTTGACGTATTAGAGGATTAGGGAATTTTCGCGTAGTTTCGCTAATACTTACAATTTGCTGCAGTTTTTCGGATATCGCAATCTATCTGACTGATACGAGTTAGCGGTCTGTCTCCATCGGACTCAGAGGTGATATATATGCAAATACTGAATATTTGATATTTCAGCGTGGCGGAGCTGCTTTTATATCATTTGTGACGCGTTAATCGTGACGTGTTATTTCCCTTTCTATATATAATAATAAATACAATAATATGAAGTATGTAAAGATAACAAATGCATAAATATGAAGTAGGTATCACAAAAAATTTAAACACGTAAAGATTTTTTTTATAGATTCAAAACAGAGAAAGAATCTTTAATTTAATGTTAAATGGTAGTGAATTCACAGCATTTACAGTTTAGAACACAGGAGAGTAAAAGCGACAGCACCTTTTTGGTAAAAAATATTGCTTTGGTATTTCTAGCACTTTTTGCTTCTAGCACTTTTAGCACTTGGTATTTCTAGCACTCTAGCACTAGCACTTTTTGTTTTTGGTTGTTGCAAAAACCTGAAAGCTATAGGTAAAGCCGCCACTACAAAGGAACGGCGAAGAGAAAATCTTTCAATAAATAACGTCATAAATTAGGATAAAATGAAAACTCCCTTTTTCTTGGATCATCTGATATAAGCCATCTTTATAGTTATACTAATAGTATAAAAGTTAAAAGCAAGTTTGAGCGTATACTTTTTACCATATTTATAACTTAGATTATTCATATTTTTAAATGAAACAAGAGAACTACAATAACCTTTTAATTAATATTTTTATGTACATTCATATGTTTTCTTAGGTAAGATTTTTCCAGGAATCCTTTACTACAAACGGGGCAGATATGACATCTATCACCTTTGTGTATTCTTTCGTGGACTTGTAAATTATAGAGATTATTAAAAGCTTTGGCACAAGCACTGCATACATATGGTTTTAAGCCTGAGTGAACTAACAAATGCTGTCGCAATTGTGGTTTAGCTACAAACCGTTTGTTACATAGATTACAGTGATATGGTTTCTCCCCAGTGTGTCTCATCATATGATCATATATATTAGAAACATAACTTCCACAGACAGAGCACAGAGTCTTTATAGTTTTAAGCTTATGTATATTTCTAATATGATTATATAATCCACTTGAATGCTTAAACACTTTATTGCAAGTTTTACAAAGAAAACGTGCTTTCGATGTTTGTTCCACTGGAACACAAATATGATGTTTTAAATCACCTTTATCTTTAAATGTCTTTAAACATTGGCGGCACTTGCAAACTTTATATTTTACAGAATAAGATACATTTTCAGTATGAATAATTTGATGTCGGTTTAAATGTTCGGGATTTGAAAATCTTTTAAAGCAATAACTACACTCATGGGGCAGCACATCATTTGTATGAGTTAAGATATGGCAATCATAATTAGTTTTAATTACAAAGCCCTTTCCACATTGATCACATTTGTACGGGTATTCTTTTAAATGTTTTACTCGGTGTGTATTTAAATGATTTAACTTCTTGAAAACACGATTACATTTATCACATTGAAACTGATCCTGTTTTCTATGGTTATCCACATGAGTCCTGAACTGTTGTACTGGATAAGATTCATCGCAATACGGGCATTTGTGCACAATATCTGCTTGATTAAAAAGAGATGTGGTATATCGAGGATCTGCATAAAATTGTACATTTTTGTTTTCCTTTGGAAGGTCTAAATATTTTTTCAGAGCTGTATGTGTGTGAGCATGTTGTCGCAGTTCTAATGCAGATAATTCCAGAGTGCAGATAGGACATGGGTATAAAACATGATTTTTTGTGGAACAGTGTTGTGGAGTATTTTTGCCACAGATCTCTTTTATGTTCATAGTTATTTTAACTTGGTTGTTTAAATAAGGATATTCAGTATTATTTATTCCATTATTCACACATTCATCAATTGGATTCAGATTTTCAAAATCAGAGTTGATACCAGGTTTTCTACTGAAAATAACTGTTTTCATTTCATTTTTAATGCAATTGGATATATATCCCTCCAATATTTTGCATGATTCCTCAAATTTTAATTTGAATATATAAGCAGCTTTTAATAAATCCACACATTTAGTACATATCTGAGTAGGTAGACCGTTATTTTGCATCTGAAACAAAGATAATAAATTAAATGTATTAAGATTTATACAAGGTGTTTACTATATAATGGAAGTAGGTATATACATACTTAAGGAATAACTTTACATACTTAAGGAATAACTTCCTTGAACGAAAATACGGCGATTTAAATCAACTTACCTCAGCACAATTTTGTCTCTTTTTTTGTTACTAAAATGTATGTCATTTATGTAGGCCATTTTCCAAAATGGCCGCCAGTGGACACCCGAAAGGCAACAGAAATTAGAAGCTGCTGAAGGTTGTAGTGAATGTTTATCGAATGCTTTGAATGTAAGCCCACCAGATAGTTACTTATTTCATAATTTTATATTTCACATATCAAATTATATTTAAATTATTTAAAAAAATACAATACAAAATATTAATTTAACTATAATATGACATTTTTCATATTGCATTTGTCAAGTTTATTTGAATGTAATAAAGTTTTCCATTAATATTTAAATTGCTTTAAACATTTCACATACTTCAATACTTCACATACTTCAATATACTTCAGTCATATTATAAAGTTAAATTAATATTTTGTATTGTATTTTTTGAAATAATTTAAATATAATTTGAAATGTAGAATATAAAATTATTAAATATATATATATATTTTGTGAAATATATATATATATATACTAATATATATATATATATATATATATATATATATATATATATATATATATATATATATATATATATATATATATATATGTATACTGGGAGCATGTTTTAAGGTCTTTTTTTCGAGGGATTGTATAGATTGAGAACTTTTTGATACTTTGAGGACGTGTCTCAAAGAAACCAGCACCAGGATGTATACATTCGGGCCTTTTTCTGTTTTGGAGGGATAACATATTTTCGGGACCGGGCCATTGTCATGCAATGGATACCAATGCGGTGGATACCAATAACGTCATAATTCAATAAATATTGCCTTATATCCGAAAATTCGTTTTGTAGCAAAGAACAGAGTGTGATGTAATCCCATTTTGATAAAAAAAATTGCGAATCCTAAACTATGCTCCCAGTGTATATATATATATATATATATATATATATATATATATATATATATATATATATATATATATATATATATATATATATATATATATATATATATATATACCTGTCTTTAGTTTTTATACATACTAGGTACCCCAGGTTAAAACACTTTCTAGTCTATTCAAGACATACAGAATTATGTTTTGGAATACTGTCTATGGACAATGCCGAAACCTCCGTAAGGTAGAGGGAAAATAAAAAATATGACGACTATGACGTCACAAGACCGTTCTGGTGATTTTACATTAAGTCATCTATGAAGTACCGTACCCCTGGATTCTAAAAATCATTCCCTATGTATTTCTTGATATGGTAGGATAGAGATATACAGAATGTGTAAGTTAGATAGAGTATGTAAGATCGGACGTGAATCAACGAATACCACATACAACAGAGTAGCTAGTTGAGGCGTCGTCCGCTGCTTGTAGTGGTTGTCGATTATACTTGTAAAACGTTGTACATTTTTCGCAGTTTTTCCTTAGTGAAAAGCTATATTTCAAAGTTAATAAAGTTAAAATAATAATTGAATGTGTAAGACTCCGCAAATGTATTTAGTTCTTGGTGATAATTCGTAAAATATACATCGGAAGGTGGTTTGTTTTCGTTGTGTGGCGCGACACAGATAACAAGTCATCTGTGAAATGGCCAATGCCGGTACTTTGTAGGTTTTTCTGTATAAATTTTAAAAGTATGTTTCCGTGTTTTATTTCCGAAAGATGAGGAAATTAAACAAATATGGATTAAAGCCATTCATAGAGAGTCATCCTTCAACCCTACAAAATATTTGATCCGATGATTTGAGTATCAGTCTTTATTCATGCATTTTTCAGAATTGTGTAGTATAAAAATAGATAGAATGACTAGAGACGATGGTTCATTCTTGGAGGTTCCTAGAGAGAAACCAAAACTTATAAAAAACGCTATTCCTTCAATATTTCTGAATCAACCGTCCTATATGACAAAAAAATCACCTGTTAAGCGAAAACACCCAGACGAAAGATGACATTAGTTAGCAAATCGGGACGAGACTATTTTCAGGAATGGGTTCGCAGTGATAACGTATTGCATTTCGACAACTTTTTAAAATTTAAGGAGAAATATTTGTTCCATTTCCTTTTTTAAATTTTATTAGTTTTTTTAAAGTTGATTGCGATTCAAATGCGTGACCTACAATTGTTTTAGGATTAAAAATATTTAGAGATTTGAAAGTTGAGTCTTTTCTAACAATAAAATTATCCCTTCTTCAAAATTTTCACGGATATTAGGAAACGATTTAATTTGCTCAAAATGGTCACAGTTTGATTGTTTATTAAGCCATATAAATTCATATGACATCAGTAAAGTTGTGGATAAAATTGAGGGCGTAAAAATAGCATGCAAAGATTTACAAAAATCAATAAACAGCCTGTTAGATGATTAGAAATTGTTTAAAATACATTACTACAAATTCAGATTTTTTCATACAATTTACCAACTCTTCTGGAAACGACTTGAGGTTAGTGAATACCTTAAAAATTTAACAAGAGGCGCTTTAAAACAACCATCGGAATTATTCTTTGAAGTTTCTATTCAAGCCTATCAAATATTTAATGAGCTTATTTCAGATAAATACGAAAGCGAGTTTTTAAAGAGAGGTAAACAGGTAAACATAGGATCATTTTACGGGAGTTGAGAATTTTAAAATTTGAAAAGTATGTAGAAGAAATGAATGAAGAATGTGTGAAAAAAACAATACACCAAAATCAATATTAACCAAAACTAGTCATATTGTTTCCATTAAATATAATCCTTAATAATTATTCAAAAATAATTAACATGAAATTGACAGTCAAATAAGGATAGATATAAGAAAATAAGTAAAATAAGAAAATTTCATAGATAGATCATCGTTTTGCAATCGGTTTTAGTGGAGATAGGGCTACTGGCCAAGCCTCCTTAAGAGCCAACCCATCTATTAGGGTACCTCTATGGTGATGTGGAAATCCTCTCTTAAGTTATTTTATCATAAGTAACAGTTTGTTTTGAAATATATTCTGTTTTACTCTTAAAAACCTCTGTAGGTATACTGTATATTATTTTATGCCGTGACCAGACCCGTATCGTGACGTCACAAATTCTTGTCCCCGGCCTGTCTTACAGAGGTCTCGACAATGCATATCATCAAGAATATTTATTTGCTCACTCTCTGGCTCCGGAGGGCACAGCAATATTTTTGTAAGCTGTCTCGACTGTGCAGTGACGCACTGTAGAGAGAATAATATAAATTAGTTTGCTGTGTGCTGTTGTAGTCACTCAACGAATATACCGAGTTTTTACGTAATACTTACAACTACTGCAGTTAGACTGCCTAACATATCAGGAATATTAGCAGGAACCAAATTTTCTTCTCCAAAGTCTATTTTGCTATACAATGATAATAGATTAGATTTTTGTTCTAAACATATTCTGCAGATTTTTTTCATAAAATTAGAGTCTATATTAGTTGTATTTATATTCATATTTTAGTATGTTGTAAATTGTAAACAAAACACACAACACCAAACACCATAGAGAAAACAACAACATTATATTGTCTCTGCCAAAAGTGCCAAACATAAAAACTGTGATAAAACCACAGAAGAGGGATATAAGCTCCCTCTTCTGTGACACAACTGAAAACACAGAGCATAACCACAGTTAGGTAAGCTGTGGCATAACCACCTCTACAGAAGGAGGGTTATGTACAGCTCTGTAGATTGTAGATGTTTTGTGATTTACAATAGAAACTATCGGCTGGGTGCTTTCCATTCGTTCCGGGTGTAGTCGACCATGGTTGCCTATGGTGCTTTCCTTTCCAAAGGGTAGAGGCCAGGTCGTGGGGGAAATATTGTGAGTATTTCTCGGTGTGTTAAGCGTACTTCTCGTCTTCGATCTGGGCGTCCCATTGACAATGACTCAATTATGTGCTGTGCCGGCGGTTTCCCGCTCAAACTTGCTTGCTTCTCAACAAACCACGCAAAAAGGCGTGGTATAGGGTTGGTACGGAAAGAACTGAACCGGTTCTTGAGAACGCGTATTGACTAACCGTTCAGTGAACCGGTTCTCGAATACGAACTATACCTGTTACCTGTTATTGCAATTCTAATGTTCAGAACCAGAACTTCAGACCAGACAGTTCAGACGCAGTTGACTGTTCAGACGTTCAGCACGGTTCGGACTAGTTCCAGTAATTTCATGTACTTCTTACTTCTTGTATTAAGTTTTGCGATGCGAGTTGAATATATTTTACATAAAATAAAAATTAAACATATAAACTAACTAGTATGTTAACTATAGGGTGTCTGCCAAGTATATGTCTTGAGATTTGTTATCGATTACTTATACGAGAGGACCTGTTTACATAAATTACATTTAGCTAATTGCTTATTTGGGTCCGCAATCGTAAAAAAATCCACACGGCGCTAGTTCTTTTATTCATTATGATTAATTTACCGCCGATTCGTATTTTCAATAAAAAAAGTCCGTTATATACATGATACATGCGTAGTTGCCACAGTAGAATGAACAACTGAACTGGAACTTTGTAGTCGTTGTTTCGACATCGACACGTTAGTATCGTGGTCTGAACGTTCTGAGCGGTAACAGGTATTGAGAACGGTTCTGAAAAAAGAACGGAACCAGTCTCACCGGTTCATCAATTTCACCTGTTCAGTACCATCTCTAGCGTGGTACGGGATAGTCGACTATGGTCGGCGACTACGCCGAAAGGAACGACACGAGCACCGACTATGGTCCACCATGGTCGACCATAGTCGCGAACGGAAAGCACCCGCTATATCCAACAACACCTTTGAGGGGTTATTGCTATATCTCACACGCTAATCCCCTTCACGCGATAATGAAAAAAATTTGGCTTATGACCACACGATAGAAGTGAACATTTCTAATTTTCGAATTTTAAAATATATACTGTAACCGTCCTGCCGTGGATAATAATTTTATTATTTATATGGTGTATGGCGCTCCCATCGGACGGCATTGTACTTGATGATCTTCACTGTTTTTTGTAGATGTGTTACAGTATTGTCGGTTACTACCATATAACTGTTGTATTTTGTACCGCTCATCTTGTATATTGCTGTTATCTTCAACTGGTAGCCTTGTTCCAATTCGGTTTTAATATCTTCAGTACTTATACCGTCTTGATGGAGTCCTCGCAGGACGAATGCGTGAGTCTTACTTATTCTTCTACTTTTGGGGATGTATGTATGATATGCTAGACTGCATTGCTTAAAAATTTCCATGGATGTGTGCCAGTCTTCTAACGTTTCAATATATAAAATGGTCTTATTGATTGCTTGTTTCCAGTGGAATTTGCATTTCAGCTTGATTTTTAAGTATTCGGTCATCCGCTTGTGGTTGTCGAAAGCCCCATGAACAATATGATTGGAGGCGGTTTGACTTGTTTTGGCTCAATTTCTCCTTCCTCGGACTCTGTATCTTTGCTAGCTGTGATGTTTGGTTTCTTGGTTGTTGAAAGGTGTGTGAAGGACGTACTTTGCTCAGTGATATGTCTCTTCTTTGCAAGTTTGCACACATCTTCAATTTTGGTGCTGTTTTCAGGGCCTGTGTCCATTTTTGTAGGCCGCGTGTCAGAAAATGATATGTACGTCAAAAATTTTTGAATTTGCTTTATTTTATGGATTTGTTGGGGTTTTGGGCGTGTACACGATGCCGCACTGACGAAGGAGGATGTATCATAATAAGAGTCTCTGAAATGTTTTAAAAGCGCGCTTTAAGTCTCAGTCTCATTCAACACCCACAAAAATAAAAGTGCAGAGAGCGCCTAAAGCAGTTTTCATTTCAAAAAATCTGGGTGCGTGTGCTTATAACCACACGATAGAAGTGAAAACTTCTAATTTTCGGATTTTAAAATATATACTGTAACCGTTCGCCTATATTACCACAAACATATTTCATTTGCATGTACTCTAGAAGCTCCTACATTTTTACAAAAATGCACATAGGCCACTTTTTGGTTTTAAATTTTATCGTTGCTTTGTTCACTCTTAGAACTTGTGGTATCTGTTGTGGAAGAGTTAGCCATTTTTGTGTGAGAACTGACAGTAAGGAAATAAGCCAACAAATCTTTACTCTACTAAACTTACGTTCTGTTTGCCTCTTGAAATGTTTATAGAAATATTATGTTCCCAAGATAACGATGGAGAGCGTAGTTAACCCAATGATTGATGTAAAACTATTTTACTTCACTTCAGTCTTAGTAGTAAAAGAAATATTTGTATCTAAAAAGGTACCCATTAAAAGCAATCAATCAATTTTTGTAGTTTTATTATACAATACCTACAGCCTCCTTATAATCTAATATACTCCACAATTAGAAACTTGTTTTGCGTTTTCATTTCCGCAGCGGATATGTAGCTGTGATGTTTGGTTTCTTGGTTGTTGAAGGGTGTGTGAAGGACGTACCTTACTCAGTGATACGTCTCTTGATTGCAAGTTTGCACACATCTACAATTTTGGTGCTGTTTTAAGGGCATGTGTCCATTTTTGTAGGTCCTGTGTCAGAAACTGACATGTACGCCAAAAATTTTTGAATTTGTTTTGTTTTACGGATTTGCTGGGGTTTTGGGCGTGTATCAATGCCGCACTGGCGAAGGAGGTTATACACACTGTTTCTACTACAATAAGGGTCTTTGAAATGCTTTATAAGCGCGCTTTTTCTCTTAGCAGGATCTATTAGCATGAGCTTCGATTAAGGGGTACAGGTGACCTAGCTGGTTGCTAGGCGATAACCGTCACGCTTAAACAGTTACGTTTAAACAGCTTAAAAGGGCGAAACGTTACTCACCTAAACAAGTTTTCACTTCAAAAATTCGCGTGCAGCACAGTACACGCGATAGGAGTGAATACTTCTTTATCGATTCGTTGAGAGTGACAGAGAGAGGAGAGAGAGAGAGAAAGGGGAGGGGGAGAGAGAGAGGTATTGTTATACATATTGGCTTTATGGTAACTGAAGTGTGACACATATAATGTTCGTGATTCTAAATGGTGTAGATTTCTCGAGAATATAGCATATCAATGTTCCGATCGTTATTTATATCTAAACCGAATTTCTCACGAAGAAAGTGAAGTAGTCGTAAGGACGCATCCTCCACAAAAAGATCATCATCCATTTGGATCAGAATCGAAAGCCCAATCCAGATATACCCAGCATAAGTAATAAGGATATGCATAAGTAATATTGTATTCTGGTTAATTCCGATTCGGTAGATAAATACTAGCTCAGTGTAAAAGAAAGTTGGTGTGCCTTACGAAAATAACAGGTGTCGCCTGTCGCGACGCGTTCGACAATTACATCGACATCGAATTTCAAGTTAAGTTGAATAATATCGCCAAGAACGAAAAAGCATTCATATATTTGTTGCAGAATAACAGGATGCCGGTTATTAGTTCGAATAATCAGTTAAACCGGGTGGGTTTGAGTTTTAATCTTCTCCGGATGATGCCAACTTGGTTGGCGAAACGCGCGTCGAGCGAAGTGAAAGTGTTTTGGTGTTTGTGGAAACTACTCCGAGTGTTACAGTTACATCAAAGGCTCCACCCCTATCCAGTAGTTAAACCGGGCAAAATATAAAACCGCTAAAACGGTTGGTTAACCAACTTTAAATCAACGGTTGTTGAAATTTGAAATAACCGGTTATATTTTCCCATCCCTAGTTTTGTGGTGTTTTCCATAGAAATATAGTACATAGTACTTAACACTAACACCACAGGACACAGGACCACAGCTTAGGATAAGCTGTGCTAACACAGTGTGTGTTTTCGTTTTCTTAACCTTAAAGTCTCCTAACTCCTAATATATATATTTATAAGCTGTGGATGTGAATTTGTTGCATTTGATAATTTTCATATACCTAGATATATAAATAAATACCAAAGTACTGAACGGCAATACTAAAGTTCAACATAATTCATATTTTTTGTAATGGTTAGACAACGAACTCAAGTGATATCAGCCAGTAATAAGGACGATAAAGGAACAAACAGCAGCAGTAGTAATGGAAGTAATTCACTAGAAAATACACCTACAAAAAATGTAAATATAAATCAGTACTGGAAGCCAATTGTTGTGTTCATTGTATTAGGGATAGCTATATGCTTTGGTTATATAGGATATTTGGAAACGAGAGTTAATACTCCAATAGATGATAAAAAAGTAAGATTTTTTTTTATCTATCTTAGTAATAATTGATGGTTACATATAAAAATTTAGTTAGATGCAACCCTTCTGATATAAAAAATCTTGTGAACATTTTTTTCCAGATGCAGTTTATGTTATGCCTTGCCTATCTCCTCTTATGTTGTGTAGTAAAGTTACACTTTAATTAATATAAATTTGGTAAAATGATCTGTTTTATAAATAATAATAAAATGAGGAAAACAAAAAATGAAGCGAGAATACGGTCAGATGTTCAATGTGTAGGTAGGTAGGTATAGGCTCATTTCAAAACTCATATATTTCTAGCCTTCATTAATCGCTGTAGTGAGAAAAACTATAACTTCCGTTTAATGCACATCAATTGCTAAATATAAAAACTCTGCCTAGTTAAGTAGATATTACTTAACTGTGAGCCCTATAATATATTTTTTTTACTACTAACTCCAGATATTGCTATCTTTTAATCAATTTCTCTAATGGGAAGTAATATTTCTCGCCCTAGGTAGATAAGTAAGTAAACACGTAACTAAAATAAAATACACCTAGGTAAATAATGACAAACTTTTAATATTTTTAATGTCCTACTAGTCTGTAATTTTGAAATAACCACCCTATTTTAAGATATATTAGATAAGAAGTAACTCCCTTGGGCGTTATGAATATCTATAATGCCCCTGGGCATATAGATATAAATTTAACACCATGGAAATAAATCAATTCTAAAATAGAAATTACAGATAACCTTTATTACCGTCTATAAAAATTAAATGCGTGCTATGCAATGCGTTTACAAACAATTTTGATTTTTCCCTATTTTAAATCAAATCGTTCTGAACATACCTAATAGATGTCAAATTAATAAATCGTGTCAAAAAAAATTCGAATTAGATAACAGACTAATAGGACATTAAATGTTGAAGACACCATGGGTGTTATAGGATAATGACGCCCTCGGTTGCTGTACATTTCCTGGAAGAAGAGGAAGTACAGTGCCGACCTCGGTGCGTTATTATCCTTATGGTACCCTTGGTAACTTAATTACTATAATGAATTACTTAAGGTACTATTGGTAATTGGTACCTTAATTACTATAATGATTTCAGGATGTTGCATGTACGTTGTCATGGCAAGATATGTAAATCAGATATGAAGTATATAATTATCAGCTGTTATTATCCGATACTATTGTATCATGGCTCCATTATACCTACAACACTTTTCACAAATATATTATTTAGTTAGTTATTTAGTTTATATATTATTTAGTTATTTAGCCATTTTTGATCACCGTGTGACCAACTGCGAAAGTTTATACTAAATATGTTGTGGTGAATTCGAGAATAACATTTATTTCGTTTTTAATTTTAAGATTTATTTTATTTGTACATTGTTAAATAATATAATGTAACATGAACGACCTTAGGTAAACGAAAGCGATGTTTTCGTTTTGATTAGTGTTTTGATTAGTATTTGGGGAATGATGGTAGTAGTGTATTAATTTGCCTTTAGGTTGTCAAATATTTAATTCTTCAAATAATAACAATAGCTTTCTTCATATATGGTTTCAATCATATATTGTTTAACATCTTGCTATTGTATAGAATATAAATTAATATTTACCAACTAAATTCCAATTCTAATTTGACTAATAAATTTGTATAATACAATAATGAAGTCAATAATTTGACTTCAAAAACTCTAAAGGTACCTATTAGGGAAAACAAAAATATGAAAACATGTGGTACTTGTATCTATTTGATTGATGATTCAGATAATACTTTTATTTTATTTTTCGTGTTAAATCACCCTATATATATAGGCTGTACACTTTTTGGCCAGCTTATGTAAAATAGGTTTACATGAGCAATAGCTTGCTGATTTCAGTAAATTGAAGTTATATTCTTCATGATAATGAAATATTATCGATAGTTTATTTACAAGGACACATGAAAAAGATAATAATTGAAAAAGATAATGTAAAATATATTATATATAAAATATATAATATAGTTAATTATAATAAAATTATATCCACTATAATATTGAAATCTGTAAGATCAACCGATAAATAAATATTTCCGTCTTATAACATATATGATTGATGGATATAAGAGGCCACCTATAAATATAAAAATATTTCATATGATATTTAATAATGCGTAATATATATATTCTAAATTTCTGTACCTCAATCTTTTGTCCTCACAAATTCGTTGTGATGTCCATATCAGCGCCATAGCTAGGGCTCTTTTTGCGCCCCTAATAATATTTTTTACATTTTTTGCAAACAGCATATATTTGAAATATGATGAATGCTAAAGAAAGATTTATTTATTGAAATTATTCAATCACGTTATTTATGTAACAATATTTGTGTAATGACCTTCGATGTAAAAACAGTTTGAACACTAAAATCTTTGATGTGCTGATATGCTCTTTGCCTCATGAGACATGCCTTCAATTGCGCCCCCTCCCCTCAGGTGTGCGTCTTCTTTTGAATGTTACGAACTAAAAGTATTTATTTAATTTATTGACTATTTATTTTAGGTAGTACTTCATAGTGGATTAGAGGTTCCTGATCAGTTTTGGGGTTCTTATAGACCTGGTACATATTTTGGTTTAAAAACCAGAGATCCTAACTCATTAGTTACTGGGCTTATGTGGTATTTTCCAAGAAGATTAAAACCAGGAGGCGATGGCATAAGGTGATATGATTATATATATATATATATATATATATATATATATATATATATATATATATATATATATATATATATATATATATATATATATATATATATATATATATATATATATATATATATATATATATATATATATATATATATATATATATATATATATATATATATATATATATATATATATATATATATATATATATATATATATATATATATATATATATATATATATATATATATATATATATATATATATATATATATATATATATATATATATATATATATATATATATATATATATATATATATATATATATATATATATATATATATATATATATATATATATATATATATATATATATATATATATATATATATATATATATATATATATATATATATATATATATATATATATATATATATATATATATATATATATATATATATATATATATATATATATATATATATATATATATATATATATATATATATATATATATATATATATATATATATATATATATATATATATATATATATATATATATATATATTATATATATATATATATATATATATATATATATATATATATTTGGACTAATTGGTGTGGTTTTATCAGTCACCAATTTAATGTGGTTTTGGCTGTCAAATAATTACATTTCTCAGAATGATAGATCTGTCACCAACTTGTTGACACCAAACTGTTCTAAAACGATTATCTATAAATTTATGTACAATCACCCAACAACATAATTAGTCATCAAATAAGAAAATTTGTTCTCATAATGATATATCTTTCACCAAGTTATTAACCCCAAATTATTCCAAAACCATTATCTATAGGTAGATTTATATACAATAACTCAAAAACGTAATTAGTCATCAAATAAGTAGATTCGTTTAAAGAATGATAGATCTATCATCAACTTGTTATGTAAATACACTAGAGGATAGCCCCTGTGTCATACAAATGATTTTAGTTCTGGTGTGGCTTGAGATGGTTCTTATGAAACACACTGGTAATGTAACAATCCAAAAATATTATTGGGAAACTAACTGGTCCTCCTGGGCAGACCTTGTGCCATGTACCCTTGTTCAAAAAGATAAAAGTAATTGTGACAAAATTCGTCCTCCTTGGCAGACCTTATGCCATGTACACAGTACACGTGTTCAAATAGACAAAAGTAATTGTGACAAAACTGGTCCTCCTGGACAGACTTTATTCCATGTACACATATATAATTAAGTTAAAAAATAAAAAAAGATAGCAAAAACTGATAAGGTTATGAAACATTTTATGTTTTACAGTTGTAATTCCTTAATTTTGCCCAACAAGAGTTTTTTAAAGGCCTCTACAGCATTCACATCACTTGACAGCTTTTCATCTGTTATTGATTTCGTAGCTTTTTGGGCTTTTTCAAAAGATTTTATTTTATGACAATTGACATAGGCAAAAAATACAGTTTTCATTAATGTTTAAGACTACTTACTATCCTGTTCATTAATAAACTTACTCTATAGGCATTGGTGCGAGCAAGGCGATAATTTGAAAAAATATGGTTGGTTAAAGCATGATGGTCGCAATTTCGGTATACAAGAAATTATTGATACACCTTTTAAATTAATCACCTCATTTATTAAGCGGCCTGGAGGTTCCCGAGGTGGAGAATGGACAGCAAGGATATCCGTTGAGAATTTGGTAAGAGCATATACTAAAGAACTAATTAGGGATGCACCGAAGAAGTGTTTTAGCCGAATAACTGAATACCGAATATTCGGTCATTGGTCAGACCGAGCTTTAGTTCGGCCGAATCATATAGCATAGGAAAAACACATACTTAATTATTTAGTTTTAGTTTTTTAGTCTCGCATAGGTACCGGGTTTCCCATATCATTTGACTAATTCGACGAATCTGATGAATACTCAGTAATCGGTTAGACTGCAGTTTCTGTGCTTTGGCCGTATCATATAGCATAGAAAAGTCTCATACTTTACTTTTAGTTTTTTCTCTCGTATACCAAGTTTCCCATAACATCGACTAATGAGCATGGGCTTATTACATTTCTAATGCCCGCACTAAGACAATTGTGTAAATTAGGGTTTCCAATCCCGAAAATTAGGATCCTGAAATTTCGGGATCCCGACCAATATTTGCCGTCGGGATAATCCCGAAATCCCGACGTAGAATCCCGAAAATCCCGAAACATAACCGTTAATAATTTCAAAATAACCGTTAAATCTATTTACATATCGTATAACCAAACCAAAATAGTTACATTAATTCGCAGGGGCCATATCAGGGATGGCGCCACTAGATATAAAAATGCCGACACTACCGACTTTAATTTTGAATTTTGTGAATCAACGTTTTGTTCATAGTGTAACGATTATGGCCTACAAATACGCCACCACTGGATATCTAAAAATAGGCTCGAAGGGAGCGCGCTTAAGTAAACAGTGGCCTACCTGCGGCAGGGATACTGGGGCCATCTAGAATTATACCTGCGAGATTCGATTTGGTTTCGGGAAGACTTATAGCAAGGTCCCGAAGCGACCAGAACGATAAAAACAGGTATAATTATCCCATATAATATCGAGCCCCGGTAAAAACGTAGCATTGGTGTCAGGTGTGGGGTGTGGGATAAAGACTATAAATAAATAAAAAGTGACACAATGGCTTCAATAAAAGTGAGATTGGAAGACCTAAAAGTAGCCCAATTAAAGAAGGAATTAGAAGAACGAGATTGTGATGTAAGTGGAAAAAAAGCTGTTCTACAAGAACGATTAAGGGATGTGCTACTACAAGAGGGTGAAAGTCCAGATACCTACTTATTCGAAATTACTGGTGACATAAACTTAATGTTACAAGATTTGAAAGGAGAACTGTTAGAAAATTCAAGAGAAAATTCGGCCAAATTAGAAAATAAATTGGGAGAAAATTCGGCCAAATTAGAAAATAAATTGGAAGAAAATTCAAGAGAAAATGCGGCCAAATTAGATAAATTGGAAGAAAATCAAGAGAAAATGCGGCCAAATTAGATAAATTGGAAGAAAATTCTAGAGAAAATTCTATCAAGATACAAGGTGAGTTGCAACAAATAAGACAAGAATTTCTGGAAAATTCCAGCAGAATCGAGAAGAAAATATCAGAAAATGTACAACAAAAGTTCGAAGAAATAGAAAATGAGTTACAAATGAAAATAGAGGAAATAAGAAAGGAAGTTGAGGCGTTGAGTTCAAGAAAAGATTGTGACCAAGAACTAACGAACACAAGTGATGTGACAAGTGATGAGTTTCCAGTACGAAGGGGTAGCAATCTAAGTAACAGCAGCGAGCAAGAAGCAGTGCCGGGTACTTCGCTTAGGGGAAGTAATAACGATATGGAAACTTCCAGAATTCGCATGAAACCGCCTCAGTTCGATGCAAAAACATCTTGGGACAACTACGTCTATCAATACGAGGCAGCCGCGGAAGCGAACAACTGGACCGATAGGGAGAAAGCTACCGCGTTGACATTAGCATTACGTGGAGACGCGACGGAGATATTGCAGACATTGTCTACGGCGGAACGACAGGACTATCAACAACTGGTTAAACGCTTGGAATCGCGGTACGGGCAAACACATCTGGAGCATGTCTATCATTCCCAGTTAAAGAACCGCTGCCAAAAAGTTAATGAAACACTACAGGAATTCGAAACAGATATAGCCCGACTGGCTCGCCTGGCTTATCCGGGAACTCCAGAGAACGTCATGGAGCGTTTGGCAGTGCAAGCGTTTTTGGATGGGCTAAGAGACCATGAAATACGACAGGCCCTGATACTGGCGCGTCCCAGCCAGCTAGTCGATGCACTGGCTCGCGCTTTGGAGTTTGAAGCAGCAAAACAGAGTTCCAGAAGTCAAGTTCGGGTTCGCCAACTTGAAGAAGGAGTCGAGGGAGGACAGGACCAGGAGCCGGCAATTAGGAAGATAGGTCAGCAGGTCCTGACCGAGAAAAGAAAAATCCAGTGCTGGAATTGCGGCGAGCTAGGACATGTGCGTAGTCGTTGCAAGAAGAAGGAGGCGCCGACCGATAGGGTCGATGACAAGGGGCGATCGTCGACCTGTCTCAGCAGAAGTGCCCCACATAAACTTGCACGAGTCGCATCTTTTCGACATCAATCCAGCAGTGTTTTTGTAGATGCCCTTATTGATGGAAAGTTACTGGCACTGCTGCTGGATACCGGTGCGACGAAGACAATTATAAGACCAGATATTGTCGAATCGCCGAAAAGGATTGTCCCAACTAAATGGCGGCTGCGCACTGCAACAGGAGACTCAGCTACTGTCCATGGGGAAGTAAACATTATGATAACAATTGGCAACGTAACATTTGAACATCGAGCACTGGTAGCGGACATAGAAGAAGAACTCATCCTTGGGATGGACATTATGAACAGCCAGGGTTTTGATATCCATCTGGGGAATGGAATACTGAAAATAAATAAAGAAGAAGTCGTGTTGCATCGGAAAAATGAAGAAGTGCCGAGAGAGAGATTCCCGTAAGAGTGATGAATGTTAACTACCACTCAGTACCTTTGAAGAAAGGAATCGTATTGGGGTATTGTTCACCGGTTTCCTCAATCATTCGAAATATGCAGGTTAGTGAGGAGCCTTCGCAGAGGATTCCAGCTGAATTAAACCCTCTGCTAATGGCTTCCTCTGAAAAGCTGAAACCGAACCAAAAGGGAAAGTTGGAAAACCTCCTCAACAAGTACCAGGACATTTTTGATATTGGAAAGGGGCGGAAAGGCAGAACCAACGTCACCCAGCACCGAATTGATGTGGGGGATGCGCGACCCATTCGGCAGACAGCAAGACGACTACCCCTCGCGAAGCGTGAAGAAGCCGACAAAATCGTGCAAGACATGGAGAAGGAAGGGGTAATCGAACCATCTAGCAGTCCGTGGGCTTCACCAGTTGTATTAGTGAAGAAGAAAGATGGATCGACTAGGTTCTGCGTTGATTATCGCCAATTGAACAACTTGACAAAGAAGGATAGTTATCCCTTGCCTCGAATAGACGATACCCTCGACACGCTGGCAGGATCGAAGGTTTTCTCGACCTTGGATTTGAAGAGTGGATATTGGCAGGTGGAAATGGCACCAGAAGATCGGGAGAAGACAGCCTTCACTGTAGGAACCGGATTATGGCAGTTTACGGTAATGCCATTCGGACTATGTAACGCCCCCGCCACCTTTGAGAGGTTGATGGAAACAGTATTGAGGGGTCTGTCATGGAAGACATGTTTGGTGTATCTCGATGACATCATCGTTGTTGGCAAATCATTCGAAGACCACCTGAAAAATCTAGACGAGGTATTCCAGCGGTTACGTAATTCTGGCCTAAAGCTTAGTCCGAAGAAATGCCATCTGTTCCAGAAGCAAGTGCACTACTTAGGCCATGTAGTCTCTAGTGAAGGAGTAGCAGTAGATCAAGGAAAGATCAAAACGGTAAAGGATTGGCCAACGCCTAAAAACATACAAGACCTGCGTAGCTTTCTTGGGTTGTGCACTTACTATCGTCGATATGTGCCGGGATTTGCCACCATCGCCAAGCCATTAACCAGACTTACGGAAGGAGAACGTCGGTTCCAGTGGGACGATGACTGCAGGGATGCCTTTCAGTACCTGAAGAAGGCATTGACCAGCGCTCCAATCTTGAGTTACCCTCTTCCAGAAGGGAAGTTTGTATTGGATACCGACGCGAGCAACGTGGGACTAGGAGCCGTATTGTCCCAAGTCCAAGATGGGAGCGAAAAGGTCATCGGATATTTTAGCAAGACCCTGTCGAAACCAGAGAGAAATTACTGCGTTACCAGACGCGAATTACTAGCAGTAATAAAGTCTGTAGAGCACTTCTACAAATATTTGTATGGACGAAAGTTTTTGTTAAGAACAGACCATGCCGCTCTGAAATGGCTCCTGCAGTTCAAGAATTCCGAAGGTCAGGTAGCAAGATGGATTGAGAGGCTGCAAGAATTCGATTTTGACACAGAACACCGTGCCGGGGCAATTCACCGAAATGCCGATGCCCTATCCAGAAGGCCCTGCCCAGAAGACTGCAAGCATTGTCATCGAATGGAGGAGAAAGACATGTCTGTTCGTAGAACAACCGTCGTCGATGACCATTGGCTATCTGAAGAGATACAAAGGGATCAGGAAAATGATCCGGACCTAAAGCCCATTCTAGACTGGAAGAAGGAAGATCATAAACCAACATGGGAAGAAGTTGCGCGATATTCTCCTGCAGTAAAATCGTACTGGGCGCAGTGGAACTCACTTATTGTGAATGATGGACTTCTAAAGCGTATCCTGAATAGTCCTGAAGGGGGAGAAGAACGAAGACAACTTGTCATTCCCAAGAACAGGATAACGGAAGTCCTGGAAGAAGTCCATAGTGGAACAACGGGAGGACACCTTGGTGTGACGAGGACGCTTGGAAGGCTACGAGAACGATTTTACTGGCTGAACTGCAAAGAGGATGTTAAGGATTGGTGCAAGAAATGTGTCGCCTGCGCAGCTAGTAACGGACCACAGACACGTCGAAGGGCTCCGATGCGTCAGTACAATGTAGGCAGCCCCTTCGAAAGGATTGCAATCGACATTGCTGGACCATTTCCCGAATCTGAAGCTGGAAATAAATATATCGCCGTGGTAATGGATTACTTTAGTAAGTGGGTGGAAGCATACGCCTTGCCAAATCAGGAAGCAGTCACAGTAGCGGATGTCCTTGTCAAGGAATGGATTTGTCGATTTGGTGTGCCCTTGGAGTTACACGCGGATCAAGGAAGGAACTTTGAGTCGGCCCTGTTCCAGAATGTCTGTAACATCTTGAAAATCCGCAAGACAGGGACCACTGCATTACATCCGCAGTCCGATGGAATGGTGGAAAGGATGAACCGGACGACCAACCGCTACTTATCGAAGATGGTCTCTGACCATCAAAGAGACTGGGACTGTTACCTGCATTTGTTCTTGTTGGCCTATAGATCCTCCATCCACGAAACAACAGGAGAAACCCCGGCCAGTATTATAATGGGGCGTGAACTACGTCTACCTTGCGACCTCAAATTTGGTTGCCCTCCCGGGGATGACGTCGCTGGAGAAGACTATGTAAATAACCTGCGGAGGAAAATGAACGACATACACCAACGAGTTCGTTCCAACATCCAAAATGCAAGCGACCGGATGAAGGAGAGGTATGACAATAGAGCTGAGGATGGTGGATATCAGCCCGGAGACCAAGTGTGGCTGTACAACCCACAACGACGTCGCGGCTTGTCCCCAAAATTGCAAACCTCCTGGGAGGGTCCGTATGAAATTCTCGAAAGAATTAACGATGTCATCTACCGAATTAAGAAGCCACCCAGAGGGAAGCCGAGAGTTATCCATTACAACCGACTAACTCCTTTTGCCGGAAGAAATGACGACCCTGGTACGGCAAGAGTCCGAAACTTCGCGTCACCTGGGGACAACCTGAGTTTTGAAGGTTTCATGGCCTTGCACTCTGGCAGCCACAAGACAAGGTATGGCGTGACCAGAGAAGAATACCGAAGCCTGTTTCAAGTCCCCGCTGATTTCTCGCTGGCCCACTGTGTAGCCCAAGACCTGCATATGTCTAGAGGTATAGCCCTTGCCTTCAAGCAGAGGTTTGGGAATGTGGGCACCCTGAAGAGACGGAATCCGGAAGTTGGACGAGTACTTCAGTTAACCGACAACCAACACGGCAAGGAGAGACAGATTTTCTACTTGGTGACGAAATTACTGTCCCACCACAGACCAACCTATCGCAGCATGTGGGATACATTAGTCGACCTACGAGAAATACTATTGTCTCAAAACATTACAAAATTAGCGATACCAAAACTGGGATGTGGACTTGATGGCTTAGACTGGAGAATGATCAGAAGTATGTTGGAGGTGCTATTCAGGTTCACAGGCATAAACATTCTGGTATGCTGTTATAATCCCAGGAGACCTGATGGAGAAAAGACCGTCGACTGTTATTTTCACATGACGTCTGGCTGCAAGAAGGGGAACCAGTGTAGATATCACCATAGACATGACGCTACATTTCGGGACGAAACGTCTTTAAGGAGGGGGCAGTGTAACGATTATGGCCTACAAATACGCCACCACTGGATATCTAAAAATAGGCTCGAAGGGAGCGCGTTTAAGTAAACAGTGGCCTACCTGCGGCAGGGATACTGGGGCCATCTAGAATTATACCTGCGAGATTCGATTTGGTTTCGGGAAGACTTATAGCAAGGTCCCGAAGCGACCAGAACGATAAAAACAGGTATATAAGCTGATTCCGGCGATCGGGAGGGCAGTCATAAATAAATATCCGTGCGACGCGTTTAAGTGAAAAGTTAAAAGTGGAAATAAATCATTATAAATATACCAAAGTAGTGTAAGAATAGAAATAAATATTATACATAGTATTATTATAAATTAGTGCTTAGTTAAAATAAATAAATAGTTTTTAAGTTGAGTGAGTGAAATTAATTATCCCATATAATATCGAGCCCCGGTAAAAACGTAACAATAGGTTAGTTTTGTTAGTTACGGGTATAATACCCATATATAGTCGTTGTTTATCGTTTTATTTCTTGCTTGCGGTCTCGTTTACTTAAGTGTGTTTCTGTGTTCATTTATTACCTAGTACCTTGCTAGTGAAGTGTTGAAATTCATTTAGTATTAAATACTTAGCTATTTTCTACTTTTAAAACAATGGGTGTGGTGAGATTGCATTGTGTACCTACCCGGATGTGTTTCTGAAGGTAAAATCAAAGTACCTTAAATTTAAATGTTATTGCTATATGTGTATTATAATCTCCCACATCCCATAAAGGAAGAAATGATAATATCAAAAGGGATATCCCTCATTGGTGGAGCAATTGCAAATATGGACCTGCTCGATATTTCTCAAAAGAAACATATCCTGAAGGAAGAAAAACCTTACGACGAATGTTACAATGCTGTCCTATATTTTGTTATTTGAAAATCTTAATTTTAAATCGTAAATAAAATATTTTGCATAATTGCATTACAGTTTTATGCTAAATAAGTTTTTTAGAACAATAATCATTGTGGAATACTGGTTTTACCTGCTCGATCAAGATGTATAGGTACTATTTTAAATAAGAAGTTTGACCTTTATTTAAATATATTTTATAAAACATTACGACAATAGTAAATACCATTTAGTAGTAATAATTATTGTAATATATAAAGTATTACTTATTCATTTTCATACCATAGGATACATTTTTGTTATTGTATGAAAATGTTACTTTGACAAAACTTGTTTCAATATATTGCTATAATTATTACTATTAAATCGTATTTACCATTTTAGATACAAGTTTTATCAAATATATTTAAATATGGGGCAAAATTCTTATTTCAAGCATGTATAACCAGTAGCAGCACCCTAAATTCATAAACCTATAATTTTAAACGCACCGCCAAACGTCGGTAGTTGAGAGGCCAGACACGGTAAGACACTAGTATTGCTGTAGCAGTTGGATATTAGGGAGAAGGTCATCTATCCGGATATAAATATATGAATCTATGGTAGGTATTGACTGAGAGAGAAATGAAGTAATTCGTTGTTGTTCGGAGGATCGTTCTGGTCAGAAACTTGGCAGGGAATAACCGACAATCGGTATTAAACCCTAGAAAATATAGTACTAACGTAGAAGGAAATCTAACATATCAATAGCGAAACCAGAGAGCAGGAAAGGAGGACAATATAAACTCAGCGGTGCCGCCTTTGATCTTTTTCGGACTACAGCGATCATGTTTTTATTTTAGAAATGAGACCAGTACTTTTTCAAATTCGTACTAGAACAAATTTAATGTACATAGTTATATGATTAAAATTTTTCATTATGAAGATATGTATTTGTATTTAATTTTAATGCTTTATAATTCTTTCTTTTGTAAAATGTAGACTAATCAAAATTAGTATAGTGTAATTAAGCAAGTGCAAAAACATCATTATGGTGACATTAGCATTGTTTTACATATATTAAAGTAAAAAAAGTCTCTCCATCTAGTGTAAGAATAATGCGTTCCTTGTGTTTCTTAAAATCAATGCGATCAACTTTGAATATTAGCTTTATAAATAGGTATCATTTACATCTTGAGTGTAGCTATTAGGTATTATATTGTGTATAGTATTTTATGCTATAACTAAAAATGCCAAATTTAATAATAATATAAATAGAAACAAATTTATTTAAAACATTTATGGTGTTTACATACAATTATTTTACTTTTATTAATATATTTAAAATTTATATTTATTAATTTCAATGTATAAAATAACGCTAACCTAAAATATATAGTCTAACTACGAATAATTTGGGAAAATGTTCAGATGGATGTGTAAACCTAATATCATTACTTAACAACTGTAAAAATTGTGTAACAATTGATTTAGAACATTATTTTTAGTACAAACATCTTAAAATGCATTTTTAAATAAATCCTTCAGTTTGGCAATATATTGTACAAATGCATCCGTGGGCATCATTAATCCTCCAAAAGTTGATTTATAGAATGTAGGCTTTAAAATAGCAAAATAATGCCATATCACCCAATGTGTCAATAGCTTGAGCAGAGCATAGTTACTGCAAAGTGCATGTATGTGTGTATCTTTAAACATTTTAACCACACGCTACCACTGGAATAACGAATACTCGCTAGCACTGCATTACATCAACGTTTGACTACTGACGCTACTGATTTAACCACAAAACAAGGCTGACCCTCCTGCGTCAAGTGGATGTGTGTACCTTTCCCACAAATGAGAGTTTATATTCTTTTACTTGCCTGTTTACTTGGCGAAACTATCATAAGTTAGTAATGCTTCCGAAACAAAAGATGGCGCAGATGATGACTTTTTCTATTTTTGTGATTACATAATATTGTGTATTTGGTTTTTCAGTGTCTCACTATTAGGCAAAAACTGTTCTCAAAATTACTGACCCTTGACTATTCCTATGGATGCATGGGTTTATTTTTTCTATTTCTTTAAAATAATATATGACTATAATAATGAGAAGTCGTGCATCCTATAGATGGCGCTGCAATCAGTTCATAAAGTATAAAGTGTTGCCTACTTATAAGGCAGTGAAATGAAAAGTTGTTTGCATCCCATAGATGGCGCTGCAACCAGCCCATAAAGTATAAAGTGTTGCCTACTCATTAGGGAGTAGTAACGTTCCGAACATTACGTTGCGCTATTTCGCGGGTCCATGACAATACCACGGACATTACATTCTCTGTCAGTATATAAATTTTCTATGGTATTAAACGCATGTACAAATCACGGATCCTACACGTGGGTATACCCGTGCATCAAAAATAAAATAATAAATTAACGTCAGAATATTCATAGAAAATGCCAAGACATTTAAATGATGTGCAAAGGGCGAGGGCTATAGCCAAAATTTAAGAAAATTGTTCCCTGGTTGAAATAGCCGCTGATTGGAATGTTAGCAAAAGCGGCAAATTTAAATTTAAAATACATGAGACCAGTACATAGGATACAAAGGGCAGCAAGAATAGGAATGGGTAAAGTTTCCAATGAAATTCAAGATAATGCTCTGATTGAATATATTCAACAACATCCTTTCGAAACAGCTGCTAATGGGCGAGAAGAAACATTGTTTCCGGGGTCTGTCAGGATTGTGCAAAAATGGTTAAAACAGTCTCATTTAAGGAACTGTGCTGCTGCCCCTAAATGTTTTCTTTCAAATGAGCACAAGCAAAGAAGGATGGAGTTTCCAAATAACTTGATAGATAATGATATTGAATTACGGAATAATGTGATTTTTTCTGATAAAAAAACATTTCAATCTTGTCACGGTGGACGGCTCCGTGTTTATAGACCCCTAACATACTAGGAATTTCAAGGAAAATTATACGAGGTCCATCAATGTCAGTGGGCGCTTTTCAATAAACCTGTGGGCATGGATAAGTGTTCATGGGTCCGGAATTTGTTGGAAAATTGGCACTAAATTATTTAAATATTTTAGAATATGTAATTTTACCATCAGTAACGCAAATTTTTCCTGGGAATTTTATTTTTAGCAGGTGAACAAAATTTTTTAATCAAACTTCTTTTAGGACTTATTTACAATTATTGTTAATAGGATAATTGTCCAGTTCATACCGCATGAATAGTAAGAGATTGGATGGGTCATAATGATATTAGTCTTTTACCTTGGCCCTCAAAAAGTCCAGACTTGAATCCTATCAAAAACGTTTGGGGTTACGTAACTAAACATATCTATAAACAACAACAACATTTCAGACCTCAAAACACTAATCAGCTTTGGGAGTAGTTGAAGAGGCTTGGGAAGAACTTATGCATAGTTACGATATGAGGTCATTAATTATGTCGATGCCAAGGCGATTGGAAAGTGTCTAGCAGCTGACGCTATAAAATATTAATTTTTGGTAGTATTTTGATTTACCAAACTTTTGCCCAATAAACAAATTATCAATTTTCTTATTGCACGTCACTGAACAATTTTAGAACAAATCCAGATTTACATTAACGAAAAATGAGCAAAATTACTGTGGCAATGGAAAGTCGTGCACTTTTGGGAGGCGGCGACTACATTAATTTTTAATGATACCTATTTTAATTAAAAAAGCATTTCACTTCAATAGGTAATCGTGTATTTTATAACAGTTTTAAAAATATACTTTTAAAATGTCCTGTTTATTTATGGGCTAATAACTTTAATCAAATAGCAGATCGGTGTGATATTTTTCATTGTGATATCAATGAGTTGTTGAGAATTACTTCTAATTACTTCAATAATTTCGATAATTATATGTGTATGGGCATATGCATATGTAAATATATTTATATTTTTTTTTAGTTTTGTTTATGATAAAATATTCTTACTTTTTGTATTTGTATTTTCGTGCACATTAGTATAATAATTATATTATATATTTCTTATATGTTTTGTCCTGTAAAAGGGATTTTTTTTCTGTTGGACAATACATGCATTATTATTATAATAATCAGAAGTGTTTGGCAAATCAATACTATTTTTATTCCGTTAGCAATATTAGTGACTTGGAGATATAAAATCAATGAAATGTAATGCCCATGCTAATTATCATTTATTAGTAGAAATCCAATAGTAGGTGAGGAGAACAAAGTTAAAGAGAAAAACTATTTATATTTATGATTTAAATAAATGCATTATTGTTATTATAATAATCAGGAGTGTTTGGCAAATCAATACTATTTTTATTCCGTTAGCAATATTTGTGACTTGGAGATATAAAATCAATGAAATGTAATGCCCATGCTAATTAGCATTTATTAGTAGAAATCCAATAGTAGGTGAGGAGAACAAAGTTAAAGAGAAAAACTATTTATATTTATTATTTACTCATAACAAAATCAACAAGTTAAGACTCAAAATTAAGTTTATTTAGGTTTTGATATTTCTACATCTCTGAGAGTAACATCTCAGCATTTCCGAATAGGAATCTATTTCTAATTTCTTTGTAAATCTAAAGTGAAAGTTGCTTTTAAAATATAACTTTTACTCTGTTTGGGAATACTCTTTAGGAACAATCTGGAATGTCCTAATTTGGAAGTGTGAGTGTCAGATTGTATTGATTATTTTAATATATATAACTTTTAATTCATGTTTGTGTCTTTAGCCTCACTTTGGTAGCCCACACTTTCAAATTATTTGGTCAAGTAGGCTATTCCTTCAAACTAAAATACCTTGATAATATATGTGTGTATAAATATTGTCAATATTGTCCGAAATACTCCCCGATTGCA